>MJUU01054280.1:2865-39959 GCA_002080025.1 Modiolus philippinarum | reverse complement strand
TGCTTTGGTTTTGAAGACCTTCTTAGGCTTAACACTCTTAGCCTTGGCTAGTTAATCTACTTCTCACATGCCGAGCTTTGCAGTCCGTTTTAGCATCAGAGGAACATATTATCGATACTTTCATGGGTGATTTGACAAGACAATAGCAAATTGGCGTGAAGAAGAATTGCCTTAGAAACGACATCTCTAAACTTAATGATAAATTTTCCAGCTTGATCATACAGTTTGAATTACCAGTTGAAAGGAAAGTTATTATCACCGAAAAATTGGAAAACCGAACCTTTTGAACGAGAAAAGCTCGGCATGGATAATGATTTTTTTCTTGCTTAAATTTAACCTAACCTTTACGTTTTTTACTGTATGTAATTTTTGTTAAAGTTCTCAAGTTTGCTGGTGTTCCGATTTCGTGTGCCGGAACAACCGCGAGTGATTGAAATATGTTAACAGATGGCACAATGATAGTCTTCGATGCATAAGTAGACTCATCCACGGACACTTTTTTCATAAATGACGTGTATATTTTAGGTGTTTCAAAGACAATTTCAACATGATGCAATCAATAACATTTTTTAAGACTTTTCCCATTTTTTACTTAAAGGAAACTTCAGGAGAAGCCAAATCGCAAGAGGTCAAAGACATAAATGTTTAAATGACTTAATGGGGTTTAAGCGGGAAAAGGATTTATCCTTCTAACTGTGAGGGTGGGGGTTGTTTATGATTAAAAGCGTAATAAGACTTTACTTAAACAATGTGCTCTCAATATGAACGCTAACATAAAATTTCAATTGAACATGAAAAAAAGGGTAAGAAGTCCGTGTTAAATATTTTCCCGCTCATTTAACTGAAAGTTTTGGGAAATGTGACCTCATGTTTTTTCACAATGAACTGCCATGTACTTACACTGTTTATAAAAATTTCAGGCTACTGTAATCTACATTTTTTAATAACTTGAACACTGTGTCCAATCGAGTACGGCAACGGTCGTTTGGTAACTACTTCCTGTTTTTAAGAAATTATTTATATGCATGAAAAGTATTTTGCATTTAGAATTTAACACATATTCATGTTCATTCAGACGAAGTTAATAAAATAATTTCATTTTTTGCTTGCAAACAATGGCATTACAGAGAAATCAAAATGAAAGTGTGTATGTTTGGTACAGTGTAATCAGTAGACAAATACAAAAACACGCACTCTTTTCACTTTTAGTTTGAGGCTATTCCTTTACTTCAGAATATAAAAATTATCTAATTTTACTCTATATTCGGTCTTCAATTTACTTATACATGTATGACTATAATTAATCAAAATATTAGGTAAAGGCGCTTCTGAAATCTTTGTGATAACGGAACGTAGATATCAAGCAACCGTTTTCGTACTCGATTGGACAAAGTGTTGAAAGCAAAGTAAAGAATTATCATCATTTACAGGGTATACCGGGGTATGGGGAGATAACTCTGTCTCTCACTTTTATAGCACTTAAACGAATGAATAGCATAATTGTACATGTATAGATATACTCAAAATATTAAATTTGATTTTTTTATCAATCAAAATTTCAAAGTTGTAATTATATTTTTTTTCAAATACCAAATATTTTTTTTGTCATGTAAATAACTGCCCTGCATGTTTACACGCATCTGGCCCCTCACTGATACTGCCGATGTATATTGAAATACATGGTGGTTCTTTACCATACCCATCGGGAGTTTTGAGTTTGATTTTTTCTTCCGTAGTTTGACAGTGTTTGACCATTAGACAAGTGATCTTGAGGTAGCAAGCAGTTAAGCTGCGAGCACTTCTTTACCCATCTTCAAAATTACGCTTTGTCCCCTTAAGATTGTGGTCATTGAGTTAGTAGTCTAACTGTTTGGGGTGTTATTCGTATGTATATTTTATTACAGGGGCCGTGTTAACGAAGCTGTTTTAGGACTAAGATATGTCTTCAGATGGTCTTATGACATGTTTAAGTCTTAAGTCAGGTTGACAAACGGGTCCTTAATTAAGATATATCCTTAAATCAATCCTAAATTTAAGACACCAAAAGAGGTGTCCTAAGAGTGTCCTTTGTTACAAATATTGACTAAAAACCACTATTTTCCACTTTTCTACACCAGAATATGGAACAACTCATCAAGTTATAAGTTACAGGTACGATTTTACTCGCTCCGATATTGTATTTATTTTATATCCAACTTGCACAACCCTGTGTTACATGTGATGACAGTTCAATTATGTAAACTACATGTATATAATACATGTATTGATTAGAATACAATACCCCAACATTTGTTCATTCCATTTTGATGCGATTTGATTTAATACAGCAGTTTTTACATCATTTTATAGATATCACAATTAGTTTCAACAAAGTTATTCCAAAAATATCAATTTATTCAATACTTCAATTTCCCACTTACACTGTTTCTTATTCGTTCCACAGTTTACAACTCTTATAAACTGTTACTTCGGTATTTTCTTACTTTTGATCACCTTTTTTATTGAAATAATTTTATTATATTTTTACAAGGACATTAATAAGGATATCCTAAACTAGAATAGTCCTAAGATAGCTTTGTAGTACAATCTCAAATATGTCTTAAGATGGCCCTAACAGTGTCCTTAAAAATGTCTTAAGACATGTCTTAGGACATATCTTAGGATAGTTTCGTCAACACGGGCCCAGGGTAATAAATGATGTGGGTTTTTTTAATACATGTACATGTATATCAGACATTTCTACTCTCCAAGATATTACATTAATTCTATTATGACGGCCGTCGTTCGCTTTGTATGCAAACACGTGGTAAAAATAGTTCTTACTTATAGGTAACGTCAAAAACAAATGACGGTACTTTCGATAACATCAAAGATAGTTTTACATCCGTTTTTTGCAACGTCACAGACCAAATAGCGACATAAAATGGCGTTCCATCGATGTGTACTAGGAGGAATTCTCTTTATCGGAACCTTGTGATTGTCATATGAGAATCGATATAATTAACAGTAGCCATATATTTATATTACTTTTACCACGGGATTGCACTTTATGATGATATTTTACCCCTCGCTGGTCGCTCGGGGTAAAATGTTCGCCATAAAGTGCCAGTCAGGGGTAAAATTAATATAAATATATGACTACTGTAATTATTTCTAAAATGAAACATGATTACTTTAGAAAATGTAATTCAGAAAGTACAACTTATTCAGGGAAACGATAATATTGTTACAGAAGTCTTTATAAACTCCATTTTGATCATGCGTATGCATAACAACGAAATGCCAAAGGTTCTGTTAGTTTCTGCATTTGGCAACTTCGACAACCTTCGTCTCCTATGTTCATACAAAATCTCAAAATTTCCAAGACTTTACGTTAAAAGATATTTAAATACTGATAGAAAAAAATAAACAAATAAACAGACTAAGTGCACCAATGATTATGTAAGTTATTTAGACAGATAAGGAATTGTAATTATTCGTTAGTTCTCTAATTAATTACAATCATATTAGCATGTTATTTTTCATTTGTTTGTATTAAAACTCTTCAATCAATAAGTGTATTGTGCATCACTATTGTATGTCACACATCGCAACGTTATTTCCAATTTCAATTGTGTAAAAAAGAAAGAAAAAAAGCAGATGTAAATACTCAACATGGTTGTAATTGTTTTATTAGACATTCTGAATAAAAATATGCCTTTTTGTGTTAATTGCATATATGGAAATACATTTTCGTATTTCGAAATACAGCTAGGGACCTGTTTCAAATTTATCAAAAATATTTTGGCATGAGGGGACTGATGCATTTAAAACAAGTCTTAGGAAATACCTTCTTATTCCTAAAAACTGTATGAAACATATTAGAATTTTGGTAAAAAATATTTCATTTAATTTTTTAATGTAACATCACAAATCCACAAAATATCAAATTTAAAATATATTTGTCAGATATATATGTAAAACAAATTCAATATGTAACATGAATGATGTATTTAATATTCTATAAACTGGAATTTTGCATATGCACATTGTATTCCGTTTTTACTTCGGTGTTAAGACTTATCATGTAATAACAATAATATTAAATGTATATTCTATTGTATTATCATTTCAGTAATTTACGGTCGTAAAGAACTCACTTCGGAACGAGGGAGGCCTGAAATTGTTCCAAAGATATCAAGCCCTGCAATGGATATTAGGAAAGGTATACTTTAAAGTCTACTGACCTATGATACCATCTTAAAAACAGTTAAAGGCCAAAATTACATCTCAAAAATATTGAAGTAGCAGAGATATCGTTCAGTATATCCGTAAGCTATAGTTCATCTATGTTTTTCATAAATATTGCTCTGGATTGGATTATTTAAATATAACATAATCTTTCCCTTTCTTAGCAGCAATATACCTACCTCTCCAGCCTATGGAGTGTACATTTCACAGTTGATTCGTTACTGTCGAGCTTGTAGTTTGTACAGTGATTTTTTGAACAGAGCAAAAACACTGTCCCAAAAGCTGCTTAGTCAGGGATTTGTTCAACCTTTGTTAATTTCATCCCTCAAGAAATTTTATGGCCGTCACCATAGCATCATTGAAAGATATGACGTGTCAGTATCCCAAATGAAAGTGGACATTTTCAGCTAGATTCACGTCTTCCCGGATTTGACTACCGACTTTGACATTTTCCCGGATTGAATCACTCACAGTGTGACGGGTGCTGTTAACAGAGCAGGACATGCTTACCCTTCCGGTGCACCTGATGTCACTCTCAGTTTCACTGGAGTTCACACTGTGAGTGCCTTTGTTCTGAATGTTGTGGTTTCTGGTTCTGTGCTTTGTGTCTGTCTGGCGTCATTGTTTTTGTGTCTAACGTCATTGTTTTCTGTGTTCTCGTTTTTGCCCTGTCTTTGGACTTCGATTTTTGTGAATGTCACCCCTTTGTTCCTTCGGTATTCTACTGCCGTTGTCTTATAAAGAAATTGACAATCTAAGGTAGGCGTTTGTATTTACAGTAGAGTCCAGTCAAATATTCTCACAAAATTTGCTAAGATTTAATGTCACGTCGTCGACTACAGTGAAAAACCACACTGTAATTCTGCGGATTATTACGGTATACGACCAAATGAAAGACCCTCTGTAATTTTTTCACATATTTTTTTTCTGCCGCAACCACTGTGTAAAAAAAACAAAACAAAAAACAAAAACAAAAACAAAAAAAAAACAAAAACAAAAAAAACAAAACAAAACAAAACAAAAAAGAAAAAACGATATCATTTGGATTCTTAATGTCATGGTTTTTGAACTTACTATGATAAAGGAGTGATTGCTTTTTGTTGAAGGCCTCATGGTGAAGATGAAGAACAATGTAAGCGTTGCTCCATTTGCTCAATCTATAGGGATTTTGTACTGTGTACATTTACTTTTTATCCCTTTATTTGTTTATTATACTCAAACTTTAGCGGGCGGTATAAAGTGATCATGGTGTCCGTTTGTCCGTCCGTCCGTTCGATATTTCGTCCACCATAGGGTACCCACCTTTTGTCGACAACTCCTGCTAGACGACTTGGTGAAATTAAAGAGACTATCACAGAATGTTCAGTACATATTGCCATTGCACTAGCAATTCAAAAAATGTGGTTTGACTTGAAATTTTTTGTTGATTTTTTTGGGGGGTACTTTTGGAATCAAATGAGGGAGCGGGGGTATATATTAGTGAGCTTTACTCACATTATTTCTAGTTTACATCAGTGTGGGACCTCAAAACAAATCGTTTGTACTAATCAATATTCAGTTACGGAATTGGTAAAATGTTAAGACACGCAACTTTGCCCATTCGGTCCAAATAACAAAATACCGAAGGTACTCAAATTTCATACCCGCATGTAGCCATTTCGACAACTAATGTCTCATATTTTTAGATAAAACCCAATCATTTGTTAAAACATAAAATAAATCTTTTTGAAACCGATACAGAGTAATTAGCCGAAAAGATCTAAATTAGGTTAAATGCTCTCAAACGATATGTCCCATGAGACCTTCACCATTGATCATGACTAGACTTGACCTTTAAAATGATTTCTAGACCGTGACTTTTAACTTTGAACTTTGTTCAAAGATAAACTTGTTAACAGCGATAAAGTTCATCAGATATAATAAACAAAAGGACGACAGTATCAGGAAAAGCATCTGTGTTACATTAGGTCAAAAGGATTCGAATACTCTTTGTAGTAGTTATCGCTCTTTAAAAGATTTAGGAGTTACCGTGAAAGGTTAATACCTTAAAAGATATGTTGTGGAGACCTGAGATTTGCATCATTGATGAAAACAAGACTTGTCCTTTAAAATGATGAAATGACCTTGATCTCTACCCTTTCACCTTTTAGCGGATTAACACTTAAACTGTAAAGAAAAGAGACACAGCGTTGATAAATTCGAATCGAAAAGATTCGACGACTCTGTGTGCAAGTTTTTGCCATTTGAAATATTTTTTAGTTTACACTAATGCTTAATACTCCCAAAAATTAGATCATAGAGACCTAGGATCTGGACCGTTGGTCATAGCAAGTCTCGACCTTTAACCTTACACATTGTTGGTGTGTTCATGCGATAAAATATAGCTAATTTATCTGAGAAAGGTGTAAAAGGTCAAGGTCTCTAACAAAACTCTTAATTGTCATAAAAGTCCCTAGCGGTCATAGCCAAAAATATTGCTACTTTATATTGAGGATATCTTTTAATTGACAACCGAAAGAAGTGACTTTTATGCACTTAGAAACACTCTATTTTTCAGAAAAAGTGTATGAAAACCATAAAATAGAAGACTTTAAAAGTGCAGACTTTTGTTTACAACATATTTTTGACCCTGCAAAATGAAACTGCCCTACATTTAATTAGGCAATCAGCATAGATCGCTCCATAATAAACCATGATTCGTTTTCACGGTATAATATGGACCGATCTATGCTGGTCATCCCATTGAATGAGGAAGTTTGATTTTTTTTAATTGCATTTAGAAATGTTTCGGTTTTCAATGTTTTGATATAATAAGCACAGATGAGACATTTATTGTCGAAATTGACACATGCAGAAGACAAATTAACTGAGATTTTGTTTCCTTTATTGGAACAAAATTTTTAAAAAATGAAATTAATCATTTGGCTTGAATCATCATCCTTGGATGTTTTTTATTCTTTTCTATATCAGTCCAAATCCAAAGTCTAGCCCTTTGATATCACATATTAAATTTGTGTTGGTTCCAGTTGGATTCAAACTCCTTCTGTCATGGTTGCAAGGGTTGAGAGTCTGATACGCTAACTACTACACCAGGGAAGTTTTGTTATGATATCGATTAATTAATACAATTAAGCCTTACATATTGTGTCATAATAAATTTGTGGTTAATTCTTTTTTTAACTCTATTCGTTTTCGAGATGGCAGGAGCAATGAAATCTACCTGTACTATCTGTGCGTTCGAGCAACCCATGTTGAGAAAGCAATCTCGATATTCATGTCTCTAATTCTAACCATGTTGGGTTCCTACCATAAAATCTTATAAAAAAAATATTTTTTAGCCGTATAAGCGTTAATATTTGCAAATTCGGTGGAGTTGAGCAAGCTTCCATATTGACTTGATGTATATATTTGTATTTTGGCTAAAATTAAGTGGAGGAAATGTATTTTTGTATCAATATAATATCTAGAGGTATGATAATTAATCAAACAAAATCTGTGTTCCGAAACAGCTCTACGGGTCAAACACAAAATAAAACTGATAACAAAACAAAGGGAGAGACCAGTCAAGAAAATCCGTATAACATACGACAGAATCAAGAGAACACAACTCAACACAGAAAATTGTTGGAAGGCCGTCATATTCCCGGCTTGGAATGTGCTTTTTATAAATAAAATGATGGTTTAAACTAGGTTTAATGATGCATAAACCTCCCGCTTATATGACGAGTAATTATAACTTCTGTGTGCCCAGATTATGTAAAATGTCAAACCTTAATATTGTCAAAACATTACATTTTTTCCACACAGGTGAAATGTCTTTGTCGTTCGATGTAAACGACACAAGAGATATAAGGACATGTGAGCTGAGAATTTTAAATCTGAAAAATAACGTTAAGTTGTAATAAACACGTTACAAAATTAAAAAGAGCAAGAATACAAAAAAAAAATGACCAATTTATTTCGACAGATCTGTCGTCTGCCAGTAGGTCGTAAAAATGACGTAGAAGATTAAAAATATATTATGAGCAGGTAACAAATTTTATGACATTGTGTGTAGACTAGTGACAATAAAATATCCCATAAGTCATACAACTGCCAGTCATAGAATGACTCTTTAACGTTTAAACCCCTAGGTTGTATAGTTCCCAATCTAAGTATAATCCTTGGTCCAACGTACGTCTGTTGTCCTGGCCTCCATCCAATTTTATTAGCACTGTGACTTGCATATCTTTTGGGCAGAGGTTAGGGAGTCTGAAATGGTTGCCGATTGGTCAATCAGTACTGTAACGGACAGAGCGAATGTGTTCCGCAAAACCGTCATCCAGTCGGCGACAGGTCTCCCCTACGTGTGTCTTTTGAAACTGCCCATATATGATAGCATACACCAGATTCTCTGTTGTGCTAGTGTATCCGTTATGTATGGTGAATGTGTTTCGAATTTCGTTGGGTTCGAGAGTGTAGGACTGGTAACACATCTCGGTCTTTTACAACCTTTCGTGCCCCTGTGATAAACCAGCACAACTTTAGATTTCAAGCTTCTGCTGACTAGATGCTCACGTAGAGATTTGCCTTAACAAAAGGCATGAGAGGCACTGATTGAATGGCATAAGCAATCCTTAACAAGGTTCTTAAAATTATTCAAGAGAACGTTTCGGATGGCGATGTTGTGGGAATGGTAATTGAGAACAAAAGATACTCTGTCATTCTGTGACTTGCCTTTTGGACGCAGAATATGTTGTCTACTCTGTTTAAAAATGGATTGGGAGGCTCTTGAAGTGAAGAACGACGTCATTTTGTTAAACTGTATTTTGAAATCTTCTTCATCACTGCACAGACGCCTAAGTCTTACAAATTGCGAATTGAGAATAGCATCCTTGCAGGTCTAAGGGTGAGAAGAGTTGTAATTAAGGTAGCAATGAACATCTGTGGTTTTATAGAAGATCAAAGTTTCGATGCCATAGTCGGATATTCCTGCAGGAGATGTCTGCAAACGCCGATGCCGATTCACTCACAGTCAAGGTATATTTTATGGCCGGATGGTACGACGATACAAAGCCAATGAAACTTCGGAGTGCTTGATAAAAGGTTTAAATTTTGTGCCTTGCACTTCAGTTGCCGACCAGTTTCAAAATCATACTGATATTCAGTTTTTTTCCGTTGTCTCCTTCTCAAAGCTTATTTTCCAGATAAAGATACTAGTCCGTGGGCTGGAAACACTTTCCGTGCGCCCCCACTTCCGAACAAGACCGTTTTTTTTTTTCTTTCAGTCCTTCTATGTCCCTCTTCAAAATAAAACATGTTAACACGAACATAACCTGCACGCATAGACAGTATAGGGCCACTTTAATAGTACACTCGAAAAATGATTGCATTTTCGTTTTAACACAAGTTTCATCTTTGAAGCTCCGCCCATAATTTTTTACAGAAAAGTAATATTTACTGAAATTTGGTATCAAATAAAAGCTTATTTAATATATTTTACAATAAACACAAGTTTGGGTACTTTACACCTATTTTATGATCTGGGGATACAAAAAATGTACCCCTGCCCCTGCAAAAAATTGCGAAATGACGATTTTAGGCTGTCAGTTCCTTTCAGATATACAATCCTCGTCATTTGATCTAGTTTTTATGCCTGCCTTATCATGTGTGATACATTGTTGGGAAATTAAACCATTAAGTCCATAAAATTTTGGTTTTCGGTATAATTTTTTTTGAAAAATGGAATTTTAAGGAATTTTAGTTTTTTCACAATTTCGACTTTTTGACAAAGGGTCGTAAAAATCTGAACATATATTTAATAATTGCCGATGCAATAATAATTTATGATATGTAAGCAACAAGTTGAACGCAAAAATTTTAGTTTCAGACGTATTGTAGGTTCATAAATGTCAAAATTAGCACCCCTCCCACTAAAAATTGAGAGAAAATTTGAAATGTTCATGCTTTAAATGATAAAAAGATAATGTTTAATAGGAATCTAGCATGTATTTCATTAAAACAGACATGCAGAAGATCATTTATGTAGATTAAAACTTTTCAAAAGGTCTCTTTTCGACTCTTCTCACCGAAATTGTATGAAAAATGGGAATTTTTCGTTTTTCAGAATTTCTGCTGTTTTGACTTTGAGATGCAAATACTTCATGAAATTGATATATAACTTGAAAATGTTGATTAAATATCGATTCATCATATCTAAGCAATTAGAAAGTATGCTTTGAAGCCTTTTAGACTAACTAAAGTCTCATAAATTACAAATATATTAGCCCTTACCACACATATTTAACACAATTTATTTCATTTTATTTAGCTTGAAAAGCTTAAACATTGTATAAAGGTCCAATGACATATCAATTTCAAACACCAAAATACACATAGCCTTCCATATACCAACAATAAGATCATGCGTGCGGTTTTTGGGCAGTTATTCAGCGATTAAACCTTGAATTTCGGAAAATACTGGAAATTTCCATTTTTCACGATGATCGTCCAAAATATACAATTTTACCCATATTTTTGTGCCAAAATACATATTATGATATATCAAATGCATCTTTTGCAAAGAAAGTAAAACATTAGTATGCTTTGGTCATATATATGTAAAGACGGTCATATTGTAGAGATTCTAAAGTTTAATTTTGATGGGGTAGGGGTAAGATTTTCAGTATTTAGAGTCAAATTCAGCACTCCTTATTTTTCTAAACAGTGTTTTTAGATAACATATGTATCGCTTAAGACAATTAATTGGCATTTCTTTAGATAAATCCTCCAGATTTGCCACATATAACGATTTAAAAAGTGAATTTTGGACAAATCTGAAATGCTAAAAATTCCCATTTTTATCAATTTTGGACAAAATTTTGAGTTTTAGCTGACAACTGGGATTTGAAATACCAAATCATGATAGTATTCATGCAACTTTGTTATATGCTACGCAGAATTGCGTGTGATGGTTATTTTTATCCCAACATAGACAAAAAATTGACAATTTTTGGCAAAATGTGTTGGGGTAGGGGTACTATTTCTGGTATATACAGTCACATTAAACACCCCTTGTTTTACTAAGCAATGTTTTAAGATATCTAAAGTATCGCTTAGAACAATTAATTGGCATATCTGCAGATGTATTCCATAGCTTTGATATATTATGCGATTTAACAGTTAACTATGGACAGATCTTAAATGATGGAAATTCTCATTTTTCATCAATTTGGGGAGAAATATTTAGTTAACGGGTGTTAAAATACCAAATCATGATGTAATTCATGCAAAATTTAAGAATTATGCATTATTTTTAAGTTTCATTGGGGTATGAAAGTGTTGACCGAAGCACATTTTTAATGAAGCGCGTTAGCGCTTCATGTTGAAAATGTGCGCCCTGTCAACACTTTCATAATCCCTATGAAACTTCAAAATAATGCATTCAATACTTATAATTACGTTTTAAAACCAAATCATAAAAAACAAATTTATTAAAAAGTCAGTACGTCATGTACAATTGGATTCTTTATTTACTAATTCGTCCGCCACGTGGTCATATGATCAAATGTGTTTCACTTGAATTGCAACTTTACATTGATATGCCACGTGAGCGATGTTCACCTATCAAATTGGCGGAATTCGAATGAATATTCATTAAATGTAATAATTTTGATATACAACACAAATTTTGCATGTTCTGGTTATTTTTATGCGAGCATGAAAATTTGTTGGGGTATGGGTAAGATTTTCGGTATTCAGAGTCACATTTAACACTCCTTGTTTTTCAAAACAATGTTTTAAGACAACTAATGTATTGCTTAGAACTATTAATTGGCATATCTGCAGATATATTCTATAGATTATATATATATATTGCGATTTAACAGGAAACTACGGACAAATCTGAAATGTTGTAAATACCCTTTTTTTCATCAATTTTTTAGAGAAATATTGAGTTGTAGTCGACCAATGGCTGTTAAAATACCAAATAATGATTAAATGCATGCAACATTGTCATATACAACACACATTTTGCATGTTCTGGTTATTTTTATGCGAACATAGACCAAAAAATCACCAATTTGAGGGAAAATTTGTTTGGGTAGGGGTAAGATTTTCGGTATGTAGAGTCACATATAACACTCCTCGTTTTTCTAAACAATGTTTTAAGACAATTTATGTATTGCTTAGAACAATTAATTGGGAGGTCGGTCTGCAGATATATTCTACACATTTGACATATATTGCGATTTAACGATGAACTACGGACAAATCTTTCAATCAATTTGGGGAGAAAAATTGAGTTTTAGTCGACCAATGGCTGTTCAAATACCACATTATGATGTATTGTCATATACAACACATGTTTTGCGTGTTCTGGTTATTTTTATGTGAACATAGACAAAAAATTGACAATTTCAGTGAAAATTTGCTGGTGAAGGGGTAAGATTTTATGTAATCAGAGTCATATTTAACTAACCTTGTATTTCTCAGCAATGTCCGGCTGCCCGAGTTTATATTGTTGTCTACGTTTGTCTTTTGTCTTATACGTGTTTTTCTTGTGTAGTTCCCTTGCAAATTGTTGCATGTAATTATAATTTTCAGCCATTGTAGGTGTTTCCTGTTATCCATTTTTTAACATTTAAGACACCAAATGTGTCGCTTGGTACAATTAATTGGCATAGTTGCAGATATATCCTCCAGATTTGGCATATATAACGATATAGCAGTGGACTTTGGACAATTCTGAAATGTTGAAAATTTCTATTTGTCACCAATTTCGGGCACAATATTGAGTTTAAGTCAACAAATGGCTGTTAAAATATAACATCATAATACAATTTATGCAACATTGTTCTATACAACACTCATTTTGCGTCTTCTGGTTATTTTTATGCGAACATTGACAAAAAATTGACAATTTTAGAGTAAATTTGTTGGGGTAGGGGTAAGTTTTATTGCTATATGATGTATATATTACCTAAATACGGCCATTATTTGTTATGGTTTTAAAGCAAAAATAATAAGCTTTCATTTGACACCTATTTTAAATGATATTTGATTACTAAAAAATAGTATGAGGCAAAAAAAAGACAAGACTTATTCAAAAACGAAAATACTAAAGAAAAGTCCATATGTTTGGCCTTTTTGAAAATTCAATTTTGGTTATTTAAAATATGTAAAAATTGTTAACATGTTTTAAATTGAAGAAAATCGATTTCAAAACTAAAAACAATTTTCAGAATCGGGAATTGAGATGCCTTACGGGTTCTCTAGACCATCAAACTTACACAATTTAAGTGAAAATATCAGATTTTTCGTCAATATTTCATTAGGGTAGGAGTACTTTAATTGCGCTATGGAACGTATTAGGCATACAAATTCTAAAATGTTGGGTTCTTTGTAAAGCTGTTACAATACGCTATTGTTTGATACCTCGTTTTTATAACTGGGAAGCATTTGGTTAACATTTTGAAGCAACTGACAGAAAAACTTGAACGAAAAACGAAATTTTACCAAATTTCGGTAAGTGGGTCTAAAAATGGGCCAAATTCCACCATTGCGTGCAGGTAATGCTCGTTTTAACATGTTTTATTTTGAAGATGGGATGTATGCAAACTTAAAAAAAATGGTGGGATTCGGAAGTTGGGGAGGGGACGCACGGGGGGTTATTCCAGCCCATGGAATATACTGAGAAGTATTAAATTCCTAAACAAGATCTGTTCACACTGTTTGTGTTCTCGTATTAGCCAAGCCTCCGGACTTTCATTTTGAATAACCAATCATTTGTTCCTCCTGTATTCTGCTGCTTTTGTTGTTGTTGTTGTTTATATATATATAAGCTGTCTATAAATTCAGTCAACGTGGAAACTTGCCAATCTCCCCGGATTTGCGAATATTTACGCTAATGCAGGGCCTAAAAATTTAAATATAACGGTCTATGGTAGGAACCCAACGGGGTTAGAATTAGAGACATGAATATCGAGATTGCCTTCCCACCGAGGTATTTGGCTGCTTTTCGAATGCACAGATATTACAGACAGATTACACTGCTCCCGCCATCTCTGTGTGGGTCCAAAGGGATGTAAATATAAAGAACTACAAATTTATTTTGACTCGTAATACGAGCCTTACGTATATTAATTAACCGAAATTTGAACATGGCAGTGGTGGTCCAGTGGTAGCGTACCAGACTTTTAAACCCATAGAACCTTTGCAGAGGGGGTTCGAATCCCACTGGAATCAACAAAATTTAATATTTAATATTAAAAGACTCAGACTCTGAATCTGAATTCATAAAAACAGATGAAAAATTCATCACAGGCAGAGGGTTCAAGCCAAAATTATTATTTTCATTGTATTTTTTTAGACAGCTTATTTATTCATTTAACTAACAGTCTGCATTCTCTTTCACTTTGTTTAAGAGAATCCATGGAACTTGTTTTGCTTTAAAGTAAGAATTACAGTGAGTACCGATGAAAACCCAACATCTTATTTGTGCTTCGTTTTTATGGTATGTTATGGATCGATCTATGCTGAGTGCCCCATCTAAATGTGGGCTATTTCAATTTTTTGAAAATGACCCTAAAAATCTTTCGTTTTTTATTCGGTTTTCCAATTGTTTTGGTATAATCTGCACTGATGAGACATATTGTTGTTGACATGGCCATATGCAGAAGATAAATTAACTGCAATTTTGGGTACTTGATTGAAAAAAAATTACAATGAAAATAATCATTTTGGCTTGAACCATCTGCCTGTGATGAATTTTTCATCTGTTTCTATCAATTCAGATTCAGAGTCTGAGTCTGAGTCTTTTAATATTAAATATTAAATTTTTGTTGATTCCAGTGGGATTCGAACCCCCTCTGCAAAGGTTCTACGGGTTTAAAAGTCTGGTACGCTACTACTGGACCACCACTGCCATGTTCAAATTTCGGTTAATTAATATACTTAACTCTCGTATTACGAGTCAAAATAAATTTGTAGTTCTTTATATTTTACATCCCTCTGGACTCACACAGAGATGGCGGGAGCAGTGTAATCTGTCTGTAATATCTGTGCATTCGAAGATCAGCCAAATCCCTCGGTGGGAATGCAATCTCGATATTCTTGTCTCTAATTCTAACCCCGTTGGGTTCCTACCATAGACAGTTTTATATGTATATAGATAAATATTGATATTTTGACATAAATGATCACCAAATAGCATAGCATTTGGGTTCCAGTGCTAACAGTGCAATTAAAAAAAGCATTTTGCTCAAAATTTTTTCTTTGAATTTGTCTATTGCACGTGCTTTAATATATATTACATTAAAAACATATGATGTAAAACATCCGCAAACTGATTCGTATTATACTGATAAATTGTATTGGATCTCTTATGACAGATGCCTTCTTAGAATACTAAATGAGCTTGCAATAAATCTTCCAACATATTTTCGATTCTGTTACAGAGTCTTCTGGAGTTTCAGCCTACATAAAATACATAATAATTGGAATCGCTGCTGTTGGTATTACTGTTTCAGCTGTGATATGTATATGGAAAAGAAGTGCAAAGAAGGCTCCGTATGAGCAGCTTCGTATGTGTTTATAATTCATTTTGCAAAAAAAAATCACACAAAATGATAATAATAATAATAACTAGTATTAATTGTGTTTGGATGCAAACACTTGAAGGCTCCCAAACGAGCTCCCTTATCAGAAATCTTAAGACTTTAGATGAGAGTTATAAACAACCTTTCCGTCAAAGCTCATTCATTTCAAAGAAATTTGTATTTCTCGATCCCGTTCGGTTTCCATGTCAACAACAGTCAATTTTTAAGTTTAGGACACCAGAAACCAATTCTACAAATGTTAGATAATGTTCCTGTAAAATTACATAAAATTCTGAGCATTTTCATTTTCCTGCCTTTGTTACTGTTCTTATGGCAACAGTCGCTACTTTGAAGTCTTAGACACCAGAAGACATTTCTACGGATGAAAGGCAACCTAACTGAAACATTTCATCAATCTGATGACTGATTTTCCGCCCTTTTTATCGTTCCTATGACAATGGTCAGTTTTGAGGTTTTGAAGAACAGAAGCCAATGCTACAGATGTAAGGCAACCTTCCTGTAAAATATCATTCAATTCTGAGCACTGTGATTTCCCCACCTTTTTTGCCATTTCCATGGTATCGGTCGCCATTTTGAAAATTCAAAGACTGGAATACACATCTTGTTGGTCAGGTTCCGTCATCATGTGAAGTTTTGTTAAGATTGGATCACTAGTGTCCAAGAAATCTGATGGACAAAGTTTACGCGGAGAACAGACGGAAAAGAATAATAACAAGCAATAGCTGATGTCGCTCCTAGCAGCCAATTTCATGGTTCCATCTTATTCGCATCGCCAAAACCTACCTACAAATCGATTTTCATTGAATTCAGACAAAGTTTAAATTTGTTTACGTATTTTGGCGGCCATCTTTGAAATGACAGCTATTTTGAAAATTTCTTATTGCATCTAATTCGCAGAGTCACGATCTGCCTTGAAATCAATTTTCGTTTCAACTGGAAAAATTGAAAATTTTAACGTATTTTGACCGCCATGTTGGAAATGGCAGCCATTTCGAAAAAACAATCGTATGAATTCCTTTCTCTAATCTTAGTGAAGACCTATGCAAAATATAATCACTTTTTGCAAAGTGGTTCATGAAATAATGAAGACATTTGAATATTGTTTTGAGTATTTTTTACGTATTTTGGCTGTCATTTTAAAAATGGCAGCCATTTTGAATTTTTTTCTTTGCATTAATTCCTTCTTCTCATTTTATTCTAAATTAATACAGAATATGATCAACGCCTAGGGGCTTGGGATTCGTTTTGAACTCTCAGATTTCTTACATTAATACGACAGAATGGAGACAAACAATCAGTTAAACATAACGGGTAATTCTCGCTTTTTATTTTATGAAATAAATTAGGTTTTCTTATATTTCTCCAAGATTGAAGAGTTTCCCATCCAGTTCCAAAGTATAATGACTCAAGACTGGCATATGTCGGTAATCCTGTAACAATCATAGCTGTCTCATTTTGAATTTGTTCAAGTTTTGATTTATCTTGTAAGGAGCATCCTTCCCAAAGTTCACAAGCATTTTCTAAAATTGGAAATATATGAGTGAAATCGATTTTTTCGAGATTTTGTCTATTGGGATAATATTTCAAACTGACACTCTTAATGGGGCAATTTTGACAATATTTTGAATCTGACCCGCCCATTTATAGTTTGAGGAAAATGTCACACCAAGATATCTATGATTTTGAGGAATGTGAATATTTTCATTATTAAAGGTTAATAGGAGGGTTTATAACATTCTGAGTTGTAAACATAATACATTCAGTTTTGCTTGTATTAAATATCACAAGCCAATTGTATCGTATGGAGATCAGAACTAAGCTTAGTTTCTTTATCAGGAATATCATTCGAAATATATAATAAAGACGTGTCATCAGCAAACAATCCGGCTAAACTCTCTGTTGTATCAGCAATATCATTAGTATATATTAAAAACAACAAAGGTCCAAAGACTGACCCTTGAGGTACTTACCTTTTTATTTTATATCAGAAGAACAATTTCCTATAGAAACTTTCTGAGTTCTATCGCTACGATAATTCTTTAACCATGATAATAAGTTTCAAGATATGATATACGCTTCTATTTTTTCAGTAAACCTTTATGCCAAACACGGTCTAATGCCTTAGAAATTTCACATATAATGGTTCAAGCAATATTTCTATTTTCTAAAGCTATACAAATATTCTGACGTATTTCAATAAGTTGATGAACAGTAGAATGTTTTTGCATTAAACCGGATTAATATTTATACAGTAACGAGTATTCTTATAACAAATGCATATGTATTTGTAGACCACTCTCTCAAAAACTTTCCCTACACAACTCAGCAGACTAATAGGTTTATAATTTGTTGGATCGGACTTTTCAACTCTCTTAAAAATAGTAATTACAGTAGAAAGCAATAGCCTATGTCGCCGCTGGCAGCCAATTTGATATTCCATCCTGTTCGCATTGTCAGAATCTACCTAGAAATATATTTTCGTTGAAATCCGACAAAGTTAAAAATTTTGACGTATTTTTGCGGCCATCTTGGAAATGGTGGTCATTTTGAAAAAAAAAGTCTGAAAACGCACATCTTCATATGGTGATTCAACTTTGTGTCAGGTTTCACGAAGTCCTGATCATGTATCACTGAGAAATCGACTTGAAAAACGTTTGACTGGAAAGAAAGAAAGAATAATAATAGTGAAGAAACGGAGTAAAAACAATATATCGTCCAGATTACGTCTCGGGGACAGAGTAATAATAATAATAATAAAAAGAAACGCAGTAAAAACAAAAAGTCTCCCCAAACTTCGTTTGGGGGACTTAATAATAACTAGATTTACAATTGCAAGTAATAGCTGATGTCTCCCTTTGCAGCAAATTGAGTATTCCATCTTGTTGGCAACGTCAAAATCTAACTAGAAATCAATTTTCATTGAAATCGGACAAAATTGAAATTTTGACGTAAAATTGTGGCCATCTTGGAAATGGAGACCATTTTGAAATTTTTTTTTACCGTCATGAACAACTTCACAAGATGTTCCAACTTTGTGCCGCGTATTGAGTGTTTCTGTTCAGGCAACTCTGAGAACTCGCGTGGACAAAATTATTCTAGGAAAATAATAAGAAAGTATAATAATAACAAGTTGTAGCTGTGTTCGCAAGCGAAACACAAAAATGTCCCAAACAAATTTCCATATCGGATTCCTGGACATTATAAATATCGCTTTCAAAAAATGAGCAGGGATTATAATTTACTTTATACATATAGTTGAAATCAAAATGCAACACACAGCAGAAAACACGTTTTTCTCAAAATTGTGGGTTTTTTACTTGGTTTCCATGGAAACAACATGATCCATTATCCATTACAACAAATTTTATACCTTGTTTCAAAAACAATATTTGGGCAGGGGTTCCCCATATAACTTAAATGATACATATAGCTGTAATGAAAATACAATTATCAGTTAACGTTTTCTCAAAATTTCAATTTTTAGTGAACACTTTCAAAGTCCCCATGTCAATGTTATGTTTCGTTACGTCTTATATTTGACATCATCTTGATGAGACATCCGTTATTTTGTTACTTGATTAGATGCACATTGCCTGAAATATATTTAATAGATCATTTCTAACAGTTTTAGAATTTTATAGTGTTATTTGTTTGTTTATATCCTGATATATATATATATATGCATAAAGTTTTATGATATGTAAATCAAATTTAATATAGAATTAAAAGATAACAGGAGACACCTACAATGGCCGAAAATCATAGTCACATACCACAAATGTACCTCGGAACTGCACGAGAAGAAACCACAATAAAAAAAAACAAAAGACAAACGTAAACAACGATAGGAACTAGGGACAGCCGAACTTAGTACCGGCACTAGCAAAACCTGTAGGTTAACCTGTTGGAACAGACTTGAACAATTAATGCCCTTTATTTTTGTAGAGGGGGGCGTAAAAACATTTTGCCCAGTCTTGCATGTATCCTCTCAAATACAATTTATGGTCTGCATCTTTAAGAGTAGTCGAGTGTTTTAGCTACATTTTTTGTAGAATATGAAAATAGAGACACACAGGAACTAGGGTACTTCTGTCTTCAGTATGCATATCAGACAAAATTCCAATTGACAAAATACAATGTTTTTAATATATTTTTTATTTGAATGCATTTACTTGAGTAACCAAAATGCGGTATTTAGATTTATTTGTATACTTTATGGGCATGACGTTCAATTTGTTATACTGAATCACCTATGGAGTACCCTTCCAAATTTCAAAGCATTGTCATGTACGGCTTATGTTTTGCAGATGTTGGTTTGACATACATTTTGTACATATAGAGGTTTGGTACTGTCGTCCCTTACCTGATTTTACGCACACTAAATCGTTTATCAATGTGACTTGTGTGCTATATATAAAGCAAAAAAAGAGCTGCTTGCTCTTTGAATCACCTGAAATCACTTTACTTGAGTTTACATTGTGATTGCACATTGAGTAAAAGTTAAAAAAAAAATAAGAAAAGATAAAAATGGCGGAGCACATGGCACCACTATTTTGATCCGGGTGAGCCCCTGGACACTCACTGACGCAGCAAATGTAGGCCTTGACATGCTGAACATTTTTGCTGATATACTTTTTTCAGCCATCTATTACGGTTCCTGAGTTTATCCTCTAACAAGGTCGAAGGTCAAGGTCAATGGTCACCGATGACCTTCAACCTGTACCAGAAATTGAAGGTCTTTTCGCACTGATCATTTTAAACATAGATGTTCACTTTATCATCTGTAAGCGTTTAACAATTTTTCTGGCAAAAAAACTGATTTACCGAATAACTAATAACTAAAGTGTCAAGTGAGGTAACTCAAAAACAGTTTGTCGCAGAGTTATCATGTGAATGCAACATATTAAAATCTTACTTAGAAGAGTATTTTGTCATATCATGTTTTCATAATTATTTTTTATCGTTTTCGAAATATCACGATAACAAAAATTTGAGTGGCGGCCATATTGAAAATGGCAGACAAAAAACATTTTTTTGTCCCCAGATATGTAATAAGGGCCATGAAAGCTACCGGGATACCAAATTTGGTAGAAATCCGATAACTTTGAGAAATTTGCATATTTAGGGGTCAAAAACACGTAGCCCGGGTCGCGACTTAAAATTTTTTTCGTGAGAAATCATCCTGAGCATAAATGCAACATTTTCCTCACCTCCGATTTTTATGCCCCCGCCGTTAGGCGAAGGGGGCATTATGTTTTACCCTTGTCTGTACGTATTTCGTCAAAGATTACTCATCTTGTATATGCAGGAATGATTTGATATTTGGTACAACGGCAGTAGAATATCGAAGGAACAAAGGGGTTAAATTTCCAAAAATCGAAGTCAAAAGACCGGGCAAAAACGACAACACAGAAAACAATGACGTTAGACACAAAAACAATGACGTTAGATAGATACAAAGCACAGAACCAGAAATTACAACATCTGAAGCTTGGTGTGATGACTTGTACCGTGTCTCCCATTTCAAGTCTGTCACTCATCTACTTCCTGTTTGCCGACATATTTTTATGGCGGGGGCATCCATGTCCCATGGCCACAATTTCTTTATTTATAACGGTTATGGTTTCAGAGCTGACCACCTAACAAGGTTTTGGGTTCCGATGCTGAAAATCTCGTTACAAAAAATAGGTATGTTGTCCTCAGGTTTGGAGTCCCATACTCATAACAGTTTAACACACTAAGTATCGAAATAATATGTCATGTAGTTTTGAAGCTTGAGTAAAAGCGGAACAAAAACAATAAAAAAAATAATGAACGGAAGAATTACAATAAGGACATCCACTGAGGCGAAAGACCTTAAAAATAATAAGAAGAAAAATAATCGGAGGAATGATTAAAACAAAACAATTGTTCAGAGAAAAATTGGAAGGTCTTACCCAGTCAATGCTATGTTTTGTGATGTCACATGCTTGCAATCATCTTGATGAGACTCATATTTGTCTCTTATAAATAAGAATAGCCATTTCTAATCGTTTTACATATTTTCTATAGAAAACAAAAAAAAATGTGGCTATGACCTTGACCGGTGACCTTGACTACCTTTGACCTTGGCCTCATATTGAAGGTCCCTTCTCACTGATTTATTTGATATGTTACTTGACCATACTATCCATAACGCTTAAAAATTTTTACCTTATTTTTTTTCCAAAACACGTCAAGGGCAATAACTCTCCCGGGACTCCTCGGAGGAGAGTTTCGGTCCAATTGAAACAAATTTAGCCCCTGACATGTTCATCATTTGCCGATATACCTTTTCAGCCATCTATTACTATTTCCGAGTTTATCTACTAACAAAGTAAAAGGTCACCGATGACCTACAACCTGGTACTCAACTTGAAGGTCGTATTGCACTGATCACTTTAAACATCTATGAATACTTTATGATCTGTAAGCGTTTAAAAATTATTCGCAAAAAAACATTTACGGAAACGCGTCAATGGCTATTACTAAAAAAAGTTCGTCGCAGAGTTTTCGTTCTAATGAAGATCGCATTGAGAGGACCATTCTTGAAATATAATGTTTTTTATGATTATTTTTATCTTTTCCAAGATATAACGATAACAAAATTTCGAATACCCGCTATTTCGGAAATGGCGTACGAATTTTTTTCCCTCCATTTGTAATCAGGACTTGAAAAGATACCTGGAAGTCAAATTTCATCCAAATCCGATAACTTTTAGAAATCGACATATTTCGGAATCAAAAACGTGACTCAATTTTTTTTTTTTTTTTTTTTGCATGTTAAATCATCGTGGGGATGGATGCAACATTTTCAGCACCGCAGATTGCTGATATCGGTTGCGATGTATGAGTTAACCTGCTAACAAATTAAACCATATTCGGGGAAATTACCCTGTTTCTAAAACCAGACTCGGTTCACAGGGTGAATTTAGTCGAGCCCTTCCAATGCTTGTTAACTCTACAAAATTTGGTTCTGATTGCTCAAAGCACCTTGCAAACATTGATGGCAGAGGAAAAAAAACGAATAATAATTAAAAGGACGATTGTTAAGAATACAATTACAAGTTGTTCAGAGAACAATTGCAAGGTCTTTACCAGTCAATGTTACGTTGTGTTACATCTTATGTTTGAATTTTTCTTGATGAAATGCACACCGTCTCCAATACATTTGATTTACTATTTCTAACGTTTTTAGTGACTGTTTTTTTCCAATAAAAAGACAACAAATTTGCGTTGACCTTGATTCGTGACCTTGGGCTCAAATTGAAGGTTACTTCTTACTGATTAATTTGATATGTTATTTGACCATACTATCTGTTACCATTTTAAAGTTATATGAAAAAAAAACACTTTCCGAATCACGTTAAGAGCAATAATTCTCTAGAGAGTCCTGGGAAGGCTTCAATCCAATGTATTAAATGTAGCCCTTGACGTGATGAACATTTTTGCTGTTATAATTTTTCAGCCATCTACTACGGTTTCTGTGTTTATATGCTAACAAGGTCACCGATGGCCTTCAACCTGGTGCCCAAATTGGAGGTCTTTTCATACTGATTACATTTAACATATATGTTTACTATATTATCTGTAAGCTATTAAAAGTTATTCGCAAAAACCAATTTACGGAAACGCGTCAAGGGCTCTATTTAAAAAAAAGTTCATCGAAGGGGTGTCGTTTAATTGAATTAAATGTAGATCTCAATGAATTTGAGAATTTTAACAATATAATAATGTCATAATTTTTTTTTATCGTTTCCGAGATATCGCGATATCATATTTTTTATAGTTTCCGAGATATCGTGATAATAAAATTTCGAATGACGTCAATTTTGAAAATGTCGACCGAAAAATTTGTTGACCTCCTTTTTGTAATCTGGTCCATCAAGGCTACATAAACACCAAATTTCATCTAATTCGATAACTTTGAAAAATCGAAAAATTAAGGGTTAAAAACGCGTAATCGGGGTAGCGACCCAAAATGTCATTTTCGCATGACAAATCATCCTGAGGATGAATTCGACATTTTTCCACCTTAGATTTTTAATATTAGTTACGGCGTCTGAGTCTATCAGCTAACAAGAAAAATCCATGTTCAGGGAGATCACTCAAATACTAAAAATATATTTCGTCCGAAACCTGATTTCGAAAGAGAATTTCCAACTCCAGTCACTACGCAAAGTGTCGTAATGATACGTCAAAAGCTTTCCCGTACAGAGGCCCCACGGAAGAACAAGAATGATAATAAAAAGGTCAATTGTTCATAGAACAATTGCAAGGTCTTTCACCAGTTTTCACCATGATAACATGTTAGAGTTTGATGTTGTTACTTACAACGGTCAAAAATGTGATGAAAACAAAAGTAATGAACTTATTTACGCTTTTGCTAAACGGTTTCGAAAATAAGCTTGTTGCTAAGGACAGAAAAGTCACTTACGGCTAGACGTGTCATTTTTCTTCTTTACAACATCAAAAAGAATTGTGGATACGGTTGTTAGGGACTTTCATGACAAATAGCCTTGTTGCTAGGGAACTTTAACCTTTGACCTTGACCTCATTTTGTTGGCAATATTGTACTGAACATTTTTCCCATATGTAGTTTCTTTGCAACTTGTATGATTTTTGAGATAAAACCTAAAATCGGACCTCCAGAAATGGCCATAGGTCTAAACCAAAGTCCAAAACTGATAGACTCCATGAAATAAATGTACATGTCAATGGTATTAACATTTTCTCCAATGTCTCCAAAATCATCTGTCTTTTATCACTTCTGAGATTTTACATAAAAAGGCCAAAATTTGGCTATGACCTTAACATTTGATCTTGATGACATTTGACCTTGGATTCAAATTGAAGGTTTGTTCTTACTGATCAATTTGATATGTAACTTGACTATACAATCTGTAACGGTTTAAATGTTATTTTCAAAAACAAAAACAAAAAAAAAAAAACGATTTACCGAAACGCTTGAAAGGCTATGACTCAAAAACGGTTAGTCGCAGAGTTTTTATTTAATGTATCAAATGAAGATCTCAATGAAAAGAATATTTTTCCAATATAATGTTTCCATAATTTCCTGATCGTTTTTTAAATATTGCAATAGCAAAATCTCAAATGGGGGCCAATTTGAAAATGGCGGACGAAAACATTGTTCTGACCAAAAATTTTTTATCAGGACAATTAAAGTTACCTAGAAACTAAATTTGGTGGGAATCCGATAACTTCGAAAAATACGCTTAATCGGGGTCGTGACCAATATTTTTTTCATTGATAAATAAGACTCCTCTAATTAAGATCTTCATATGATTGGTGCAAAAAAAGAATTTCGTTCTCCATTTGAAATTTTGTTATCGCATATGTCGAAAACGATAGAAAATTTATTTTAAAAAATGTACATCTCATTGCGATCTTTATTTGATTCAATAGAACAAAAACTCTTTGAGTCTCAGCCCTTGACGCATTACCCTAAATCGTTTTCATTTTTTTTTATTTTATTATTTTTGGGGGTTTTTTTTGTTCTTTTTTTTTTGTTTTTTATTTATTAATTTTTTTTTGCAAATAAATTTTAAACGCTTATAGATAATATAGTTATCATATATGCTTAAAGCGTATCAAAAACGGATCAGTATGAAAAGACCTTCAATTTTTACAAGTTTAAGGTAATCAGTGATATTTGACCATGACATTTAACTTTGTAAGTAGAAAAACTCGGAAACCGATAAATATGGCTGAAAAAGGTATATCTGAAAAAATGTTCAACGAGTCAAATAGATTTTTTATATGCAACTTTAAAACCGTTACAAATAGTATGGCTTAGTAACATATCAAATTAATCGGTAAACAGGAAACTTGAATTTGAGCTCAAGATCAAAGGTCATCAAGGTCACTTGTCAAAGTCATAGCCAAATTTTGGGTTATTTATTGTAAAATCTTTAAAATGGTTATAAATGGGTAATCTAATATATTGAAGACGTTGTGAGTCTCATCAAGATGACTTAAAACTTGTGACATAACAAAGCATACGATTGACTAGGGAAGACCTTTCAATTGTTCTCTGAACAATTGTCGATTTGAGAATTGTTAACGTCTTTCTCTTTCAGGGGAAATATCTTATAGTAGTTCTTATGATTATTATCAATGTATTTCTCCACATGTGGAAGAACTTATTGTAATTCTTCGGATTATTAAGGTATTTTACTACAGTGAAACATCTAACAGTAATTCTTCCGATTATTATAAAGGTTTTACACCACAGTGAAAGAACTTAATGTAATTCTGCGGATTGTTATTTTATATTTCATTCTTCTTGGTCCGCCGCAATAAATGTGAAAAATCTACTCGACATATCATTTCGATATTTAATGGTATACATCGACATCACTCTGGGATCTTCAAAGTCACGAAAGCATACTGACCTATATTTGGTAACGGAGTTATCTGCTTCGGAACCAAAAATCTTGTTAACCCATACACTTTGAAACCGTTAAAGATAGCTGATCAAGTGTAATGGGTAACAGTTTCCTCGATTCACGGCGGAATTGTGCCATATAAAACTAAACCTTTTTTTTTTAAGATATTGCCCTTTTAAAGAATATGAGTTTTCGCAAAAAGAATTTTCTCATAAACTGTAAGTCGTAAAGACCTGGAACCTTCACCCTTGTTCATAAGCCATATATGCATATATGAGTTATTGCTATCCAAAATGTCAATTACAAAAACAGGAAAACAGCAAACACCTACAATGGCCAGGAACTACAATCACATGTCACAATTTACAAGCAAAGTTCACCAGAAAAACATAAATGAAAACAAGAGACAACATAAATAACGATAGGAAATAGGGATAGCCGGACTTGGTACCGGTGTTACATACTTGTCTTTCCCCCATACTAGGATTTCCTTTTCATTTTAGGAAAAATGAGTATATACTCAGATTTCCCCCCGGAAAATCTGCTAAATACTAGATTTCCCCCCGGGGAAAAATGAGTATATACTGAAATTTCCCCCGACGGAAAATCTGATATGTGTATACACATACTTCTTTTTCCCCATACTAAAATTTCCCCCTTATAAAGAGGATCTTTGCATATGACAGTTAAGGTAGCGACGTTGAATTGATCTTTCATCTAATCTTGAAATACTTCAAAGAAAGCAGAATAGTAAAGAACAAGATACATGTAACTCAATTGGACAAAAAGAATAGCAAAGAAAGCATATTTAGAACAAGGGGACAAGTATATATATATATATATACTTCTAAAAATACAAAAAATACCCAAGTTGCATAAAAAAACAGTAAATTTCGTTATGCTGTACACATGTTTCAAGGAGTAACCTCTCATCAGCAGCATTAAAATTAAATAATATGGAAAGCCATAATCCAATGGAAGTTCAAAAAGAAGTGCTGATTACCAAAAATATCGAAATAAGAGGCCAAATCCAGTATCAAGGACATCTACAGAGTGCTATACACGGAATGAAGCCTCAGTTTTTTGGGTGGTTAGAATTTTGATAAAAACAGAAAAAAAATCAGCCCAACAATATCTGCAATTTAATATCAATATGGTATAAGGGCTAACAGAAAAGTTTTTTTCTGTAACAAGTATGCATATCAGCAGCGTATAAATAACATCAATGCACTTGGTAACTGGATTCGAGAATATTTGTTGTAGCAGCTTTAAAAATAATAAAAATATTTAAGGGTCTAATGTAAGAACTGAAACGGGGTAAGAATAAAAACACAAAATCGCCTTCTCAACCAAGGATTTGGTAATTAATCGAAATTACCCCCCAAACTGATTCCCATGGATGGGAAGGGATTTCACTATTCATATCTCCAATAACTTCTTCAGTTTTATCATTAACCGCTTAGATATATTTTCCAGGGATGGAAAAGCTTCAAAATTTGGAAAATGTGAAAAAAAAATCTTTTAGCCAATGGAAATATCTCTCTTCGGTCATCACGTTTCAATCACAAACAGGTATTGCGTGATTTCTCTTAATAATCCTAAATTTAAGGAGTACATATGTATTTACATCAGATCTATCCAAATGAGCTTGAAATTAAAGAAACAACTGAAACACCTACTTCGGCTTCGTACCTACATCTTTTATTGTATATTGACGAAGATGGACGTTTGAAATCTAAGCTATATGACATGCGTGATGATTTTAATTTCCCCATTGTGAACTTTCCCTTTCTTAGCAGTAATATACCTACCTTTCCAGCCTATGGAGTGTACATTTCACAGTTGATTCGTTACTGTCGAGCATGTAGTTTGTACAGTGATTTTTTGAACAGAGCAAAAACACTGTCCCAAAAGCTGCGTAGTCAGGGATTTGTTCAACCTTTGTTAAATTCATCCCTCAAGAAATTCTATGGCCGTCACCATAGCATCATTGAAAGATATGACGTGTCAGTATCCCAAATGAAAGTGGACATTTTCAGCTAGATTGACATCTTCCCGGATTTGACTACCGACTTTGACATTTTCCCGGATTGAATCACTCACAGTGTGACGGGTGCTGTTAACAGAGCAGGACATGCTTTCCCTTCCGGAGCACCTGATGTCACTCTCAGTTTCACTGGAGTTAACACTGTGAGTGCCTTTGTTCTGAATGTTGTAATTTCTGTTTCTGTGCTTTGTATCTGTCTAACGTCATTGTTTTGTGTTTAACGTCATTGTTTTCTGTGTTCTCGTTTTTGCCCTGTCTTTGGACTTCGATTTTTGTGAATTTCATCCCTTTGTTCCTTCGGTATTCTACTGCCGTTGTTCCAGATAGATGACTTTAAAACGGAACTCCTTGCACATGCTCCTCTTCCCCATTTAAATATAGTCCTGCTGGACACGTGATAACCGGTGATCTAGATATCGTTGGAAACCAAAAATTGCTAGATATCTTTTAAAAGGGCCCAAAATTCCATGAACACCAGCACATCAACTGGAAGTATTACTCCAAGATTATGATGGATGCAGTTGAGGACTATGGCAGAATGTGGAGAAAGATATTGTTAGACTGGATTAGGTCGATTAACATGAAAAAGAAAGGAAATGGAGTAAATGTCAAGGAGACAACATCCCATATCCAGGTTAAAACGACCCAAAACAAAGCATCTTGGGGTCACCATACGGTCTTCAACAGAGTGAGGAGGAATCTCACACCATATAGCAAGCCCTAAATGGCCCCAAAAAGGTAAAAAAGTGAATAAATCAAAGGAAACAAACCACAAGTCATTAACTATTAATTATATCCGGCGCTTGAAATTATCTTTGAATTCTAGAACGCTCACTATATTTGATGTTTCTCTTGTTGCAAAAACATTGACAAACTTCAAAGAAAAATGCGTCATAGTACAAACAGACAAAGTTTCAAACTATATTGCGTTTGTATGTAAGAAACACTATTAAGACTGTCTTGTTAAGGGGATTGGTATTGGAGTTCATCCAGCCATCCTACTTATATACCCCAATTACAATATCTAAGGACGAGGTAGTCACAAATCACACTTCTGTGATAGCATCCTTCGATTATCCTTTACATTTACCGGGTACCTAAACTTCACTAAAATCCCAGCAAACAGAGATTCATTGCAGGATCTGCCAGATGCACCACTAAGCCCCTATCTAAACTCCTTACCATTTTATTGGCTGCGGTTAGAGATGGTCTCAAAAGCTACTGCAAAAAAGCCTATTCTACGAGCGGCGTGAAAAAGGTGTGGGTTCCAAAACACCCCCTAAATGTTCTTGAATAATTCTCTTCAAACAGTTTCGCAGTAAAGACAAGGATATGGCGTCGTTGGACATAAAGTATTGAATTCCACTCACACCGGTGAGATGAACTAATTGAATATACAATGGGGCAGTAATGAAGGACTAGTGGTAACTTTAAGATGAACAACAATAAAAGTTTTGTTCCATTGCTTGGTTTCTACCATGTATTTGTAGAGACTTTGTTTCATAAGCATTTACTCCATATTCATTTTATGTTTAGCTTCAACAATTTAGAAAGAGATGACCAAAATATGCGTATGAAAACGAAAGGAAATGGGTTAAATGTCAAGGAGACAACATCCCATATCCAGGTTAAAACGACCCAAAACAAAGCATCTAGGGGTCACCGTACGGTCTTCAACACAGTGAGGAACCTCACACCATATAGCAAGCCCTGAATGGCTCCAAAAAGATTAAAAAGTGAATAAATCAATGGAAACAAACCACATCCAATAACTCAAATATCAAGAAACTCAAATTTTATAAGAAGACAAGGACAAGCCAATGACCAATGTATCCATTTTTAATGTTCAATTAAAATATGTCCTGCACTTGTAGTCACGTTTGTTGAGGAGTCGCAACAAAATCGTTTGTATAGGACTTTGCATAACACTAGTTTGGTATAAATGGCTTCATGAGTTGTGTTTAGTGAATTGTTTACATCCTAGCCATGTTCTCATTGTAGTTCGCCAATACTGTTTAAACATTTTATGAGACTTTTTCTAAGTCGTTGTATGAAACAGAAAAATAAGATCCATTATTTGTTACTATCGCATTATTTTCAAGTAAAAAAAAATGAACGTGTTCATATATTTATATTGGAATAATCACAAATAAATATACGTTCATTGAAGATCTTATGGTGGCTTTGAGTTGTTATTATTCCCCTTTGGGTCGTTGTCTCTTTGACACATTCCCCGTTTCCCTTCTTTTTCCTATTTAAAGTAATGTTTACATTAATTAATAATACATATGCAGTGGATCTATTCAGTATATAGTCAAGGAGGAAATTCTAGTATGAATTCGCACAAAGGGGGAAAATCTAGTATATACTCAATTTTCTCCCATCAAATTTAGTGGATAAAAATGAGTATATACTCACTTTTCCGGGGGGAAAGACCAGTATATACTCATCTTCCCGGGGGAAAACTGAGTAGGGGAAAATCTAGTATGTGACACCGGCACTAGCAAAAGCCAGTGGTAGGGTTAAACATCAAAGGTCACCGGTCAATGACACTGATGACCTTTAGCCTTGTTATCGCTTCAACTCGTAAACTGTAATTGATGGCTGAAAACATGAAATAGGAAAAATGTTCATTATCATCAGACGCAACTTTGTTACATTTGGTCCATAGAGATTCAACGACCTTTTATATGAGCTATTGCCCTTTGAAATATTTGAGTTTTTGTTAATGCTTAATACTACAAAACGATACGTTGCAGGAATAGAAACCTTCAATATTGTCCATAGGTCATATTAAGTCATCTAAAATAGTTAAGGTCAAAGGTCACCGGTCACGATCACCGATGACTTTAGGCCTTGTTATTATTTTTACTCGTGAATAGTAATAGATATCCGAAAACATGTAATGGGAAAAATGTTAATTTTCATGAGACAAATCTTTGTTACATATGGTCGAAAGAGATTCGACGACCTTTTATATGGATTATTGCCCGTTGAAAGATTTTGAGTTTCCCTTTATGCTAAATTCTTAAACAAAAATAAGTCGTAGAGACCTGAAACCTTAACCATTGTTCATAAGTGATGTATGGTCATCTAAAATGTAGAAGTCGAAGGTCGCCGGTCAATGTCACCGATGACCTCAAATCTTGTTATCGCTTAAACTCGTACATTGTAAGAGATATGTGATCAAATGATTTGTAGAAAAATGTGGGACTCATTGAGGTCTACATTAGGTATTTTGGTCCAAAGAAATTGGACCATTCCTTTTGGACCTATGGCTTTAAAACCATTTTCCTAGCTCCGATTATAGGGTTTTTGCTTATATCTCAAAAACTTTTAAAGAAACAAAGAAATTGATAGAACAAAAAATGTTCAGTTCAATATGGCTGACAAAGTTTGGTCAAATTCCTTAACGTTATTTGCTTAGCAACCATATGCAAAAAGTTTTGTAACATATTAAAAATAGGAAATAAATGGTATTGCAAACAGGAGGTGATTTTAATTTCTTTAGCAACAAGCTTATTTTTGGAAAAAGTACTTAGCAACCGTTGAACAAATGACAAATAAAGTTTAGAAAATTTGTTTAAATCACATTTTCTTACGGAAATATACAATAAAATTAAACACAAACATGTAATGATGGTGTGAACTGGTGAAAATCTTTGCAATTTTTCTCTTAACAATTGACCTTTCAATTATTATTTTTATTTCTTCTGCCGCCGCACTCTTGAACTACGCAACATATCTTTTCGATACTTAGTATGATAAGTCCACATTGTAGCGGGACCTAAAAAGTGACGCAGGCACATTGAGCTATTTTAGTAACGGAGTTATATGCCCAAACACTGTTTACCTTGTTGTCAGATAGACTCGGAAACCGTAACCGATAACAAAAAATTGAGGCGGGGAAAATGTTGCATTCATACCAAGGATAATTTATCAATGAAAAAAATTTGGATCACGACCCCGGTTACGCGTTTTTGACCCCTAAATATTTTTGGAAGTTATCAGATTCCCACCATATTTAGTTTCCTGGTCACTTTAATGGTCCTGATAAAAAAATCTTGGGTCAGAACAACTAATTTGGTAACGGAGTTATGTTCCCAAATCCTGTTTACCTTGTTATCAGGTAGACTCGGAAACCGTAACCGATAACAAAAAAAATTGAGGTGGGGAAAATGTTGCATTCATCTTCGGGATAATTTTTCAATGAAAAAATGGGTCATGACCCTGGTTACGCGTTTTGCACCCTAAAAAAATTTTGAGTAATCGGATTCCCAGGTAGCTTCTATTGTCCTTATAAAAATTTTGGGTAAGAATAATGTTTTCGTCCGCCATTTTCAAAATGGCCGATATTTGAGATCTACTTTAGATTAAATTTACCGAAAACTCAGCGACGAATCGTTTTTGAGTTATATCCCTTGACGCATTTTAGTAAATTGTTTTTTCTTGTTTTAACTTTTAAACACTTACAGATAATATAGTAAATATACATGATAAAAGTTGTCAGGTTGTAAGGACATTCAATTTGAGTTCCAGGTTCCAATTCATCGGTTACCTTTGACCTTGTTATCTGATAAACTCGTCAAGTGTAATAAATGGCCGAAAAGGTATATCAGCAAAAATGTTCAACATGTGAAGGGCTGTTTTTGTCAGTCAGACTGAAGTACTTCGATGACTACCTGGAGAGTAATTGCCTTTGATGCGTTTCGGAAAGTGCTTTCTTAACGTATAACTTTTAAAACACTACAGATAGTAGGGTCAAGTAGTATATTAAATGAATCAGTTACAAGAGAACTTCAATTTGAACACAAGGTCAAAGGTTATTAAGGTCATAGCCAATTTTGGTCTTTTTATGGTACAAATTCTTAAACGGTGTTAGAAAATTGATCGAAAGTATTGCAAAAAATATGATTCTTGTCATGGTCTACATTTGGTACATGGGTCCATCATAATTGAATCATTTTTCCATAATACTTCATTTTCTTCCGCGTTAAAGCGATAACAAGATTTTTGGTTCCGGAGCAGATAACTCCGTTACTAAAAATAGGTCAATATGCTTTAATGACTTTTGGAATCCAACAATGATGTCAATTTATCCCACTAAATATTGAGACGATATGTCGCGTAGCTTTTTCTCAGCTATTGCTCCGGACCAAAAAGAATGAAAAAAAAATAATAATCCGAAGATTTACAATAAGGGTTTTCACTATGTTGTATGACCTTAATCATATTCGGAAGAATTACAGTAAGATGTTTCACTGTAGTGAAAGGCCTTAATAATCCGGAAAATTGCAATGAGGTCTTTCACATGTGGAGAAATACCTTAATAATAATAATCAGAGGAATTACTAAAAGGTCTTTCACCTGAAAGGGAAAGACCTTAATAATAATCAAAACGACAATGGTTCAGAGAACAATTTCAAGGTCTTTCCCACTCATTCTTATGCTTTGTTATGTCACATGTTTTAAGTCATCTTGATGAGACCCACACCGTCTCCAACATATTAGATTACCCATTTATAACTATTGTTAAGGTTTTACAATAAAAATCCTACAATTTGGCTATTACCTTGACAAGTGACCTTGATGACCTTAGACCATGAGCTCAAATTAAAGGTCTCCTTTTACCGATTAATTTGATATGTTACTTAGCCATACTATGTGTAACGGTTTAAAAGTTGTATGTGAAAATCTATTTGACACGTTGAACATTTTTTTCTGATATACCTTTTTCAGCCATATTTATCGGTTTCCGAGTTTTTCTAATGACAAGGTCAAATTTCAAGGTCAAATGTCATCGATGACCTTCAAACTGGTACTCAAATTGAAGGTCTTTTCACACTGATCACTTCAAGCATATATGTTTACTATATATCTGTAAGCGTTAAAAATTTATTTGCAAAAGAAAACGATTTAGTAAATGCGCCAAGGGCTATGACTCAAAAACGGTTTGTCGCAGAGTTTTTGTTCTATTGAATCATATGAAGATCGCTATGAGAGGTACATTTTTGCATTATAATGTTTTCATAATTTTTTTATCGTTTCCCAATTATTGCGATAACAAAATTTGAAAAGGCGGAAAAAAATATTGTTTGCATCAACCATAAATAAAGATCTTATTTGTAACAAAATGATTTCATCAAATTTTTTTATTGTTTCCGAGATATCTCGATAACAAATGTCGAATGGCCACCATTTTGAAAATGGCGAATGAATTTTTTGTTAAAACCATAAATGCAGATCTTAATAAAAGAAGTATTTTTGCAACACAATGTTTCCAAAAATTTTGCCGTTTCCGAGGTATCGCAATAACAAAATTTCATTAGGAAGAATGCAACATTTTGGTCACCTCAGATTTTTTATATCGGTTACGCTTTACGAGTCTACCTGCTAACGAGATAAAGAGTATTCGGGACGATAGCTCTGTTACTAGAAATAGAATCGATTCAGAGTTTGACCTGAGTCGAGCCACACCAATGCTTGTTAAGTGTACCAAATTTGGTTATGATTGGTCAAAGCACTTTGACAACATTGATGGCAGAGGAAAAACAGAATAATAATCAAACCATATGCAACAAGGTTCTTTCCACTGTAGTGAAAAAGACCTTAACAGTGAGGTCTTTATGCAAAGGTCGTGAAATACCTTAATAATAATAAAAATAATAATAATGATAACAATGATAAACGGTAGAAATACAGATGAGTGCAGACGCAACGTTCCAAAAAGTACACTTAAAGTGAACTTGAAGTTCACTTTTCAAGTGCACTTCGCGTTCTCTTAGATGTCGAGAAGTTCACTTTTTTGGAATAGGTAGCTATTCCATGACAGGTATTATCGCGTTCACTAGTGAACTTCAAGTGGATTTGAAAGCTGTCGCGAGGATCACTACTTAAAACGAGGTTATCTTATATATATAGTTAAATCGAATTTTTAAGCGATAACAGAGGGAATAAAAATATATTTCCACGTAGCATTCTTTTGGATAAGCAAATGCGAAAAAAATACCAATGCAGTTATATATAAAATATTGTTAAATATAAAACATGTCAGATAATATTTCCCCCCTGCAAAAATGAATATAGACCTGTATACTAAATCTTTACAAATGACCAATTCATTTTTCAAAAAAAAATTACTTATTATATCCTTTGAAGAAGTTTTATATGTTATGATATAGCTTTTTGTAAATCTTTATATAGATATGCTTGAGAAAGTTAGGTTTTCATTATGCCGTTCATCCTAAATCTTTACAAATAACCAAAATAATTCATTTTTTAAAAATATTTTACTTATCACATCTTTTCAAAGGAGTTTTATATAAGGTGGTTTATCTTCCACTTTTGGATTCATTTCTGACAAAAGATGCATAAATTTGGTATCGCGAGAAAGGAAAACAGCTAAACTGCAAAATATTTCAGTCTTATAAAAAATACATATACTACTCAACAAAAGAAACGATACACAGTTAATTTTGTAAATATTTTTGTATTTCGCAATTTAAAGTTTTTATTTTAATGTATTAATGTATTCAACGCCAAAACGCATTTGTTTATTCCATTTTTAGATCAATTCCGAAACGGATACGATGAAAATCCGGAATGGATTGTTTCGCCCTATGATCAAGTTTTCCGTTAACGGACGGATAATTTAAATTGTTTGATGTCAATAATCGGGACACCTCACCAGAGTAACAATTTGCCATTTCAAAAAATTGAAAACAATGTTTCATTTCGATGCCCCCTTCAATCCAAAACCAACGGGAACAATGAATTATCGCGGCCAGACCTTTGATCTTGATTTTTGCACTTTCGATAAATCGTTATGCGAAAAAAAGAACAAACTAAGGACTTTTGATTAATCTGAAGCAAATGTGCCCATCAAATGATAAATCACGTGACAGCGGGGCCTGGGAGACGTCGCAACGTCAACATCGCATAACACGCTTTTACACATAAGAGAACGGAAGTTGAAATCGGAAGGTAGGACTGGGGAATTCATGATCGACATAACAACAGAATTTTGAAGTCAGCCGGTTCGAAAATGTAATGGTTTGGTAAAAGAAAAATATAGACATTCTCACTATTTACAGTCCTTGCTTCAGTAGCCGTTACTAAAAGAGCGATCATTAAGCGATCCGTCAGCCGTCAACGATCAGTCATCGATCAGTGATCGATCAGTCAACAATCCGTCAAAGTCTGACGGATAGGAAAAGTAATTCACGTATTTGACGGATGCAATACGTAAATTACGTGACTGACGGATGATTGATCGGTCCTATCCGTAAATGACTGATTGATAGCCTTACGTCATCTTTTAAGTTAATACATTTTGCGAAATGATAATTTCGTTTCATCACAAAAATGAATTTAGAATTGAAACATATAATACAGTTTGTTCGAATGCATTAAAATTTGAAGGAACATCTGATTTGACCAATCGTCGAAAATAGACAAATTAAAAGAATAAAATTAAAATAATTTATACAACTGGTTAAACGTTAATTTTTAGATAATTACAGGAATGCAAATAAATTAAGAGCGAAACAAAAACTGAATGTCAAAAAAAAACAAACAAAAAAAACAAACAAACAAAACAAAACAAAACAAATGATTTGACGCATTCATACACGAAAGACTGGGAAATCCTTCTTTTCAAACACTAAATATGCTAAAATTTATTTAAATTGTGATTCATCAGGGACTATACATTACCAGAGACATATATTTATTTACATTTTAATTATATGTCACTGACATTACATTGTAATGTATAGTCCCTGGATTCAT
>MJUU01054277.1:54477-70749 GCA_002080025.1 Modiolus philippinarum | reverse complement strand
GAGGGAGGTGTCCATTTAAATTGTTTTGTTCCCCAATAAGTGATGACAGTTTTTCCCTTGCATATACCCCCCAAAAAATAATCAGAGGTGGTGTTAATTTTTTATTTAATTAGTATGACAGTAAAAAAGGGAAATGAGGTACCCTACCAAGAGATTGAGGGCATGAGAACCAAGTGATTAACTTTATGTGACCATACAGGTTTTGACATTACCATGGGTTGACTCAATGACAGTGTTGGACAGTCACCATATAAGGAGCAGGACATGATTACCCTTCTGCAGCACCTTCTGTCACTCTTGGTTTTTATAGTTCACACTAAGTTCCAAAGTTTTTAATATAGGAATAAAAGTAATTTTGGAGGAGTTTATCGATGTGTAAACGCGGCCGATTCACTCACAAACTAAATAAAGTCCGAAGGACTTTATGTAGAGTTTGTGAGTGAAAGGCCGCGTTTACACATCCATAAACTCCTCCAAAATTACTTTTATTTCTTATAATTCCAATCCTTTGAACTTTGAACAATGTTGTCACTGATATTTACGTCATCATATACTGCACTATTTAACGTCGTAATGCATTAATGGGCAAGAAGAGTTTATCGAGAAATAACCTTTTTGTTGTTCATGACGTTAGCCAATGAAATTGGACGTTGCGTTAGCAACTGGAATTATTGTCTTGTATCTTTTTTCTGCTTTCTCTTTTTTGGCATGTCTCTAGACTAATGTTTCTTTGTTCCTTAGATATTTTATTGCTGTTGTTTTGTACATCAAACTCATGAAATCAGACTGATTGTAAATTCATGTTTTTCACATGAATTTCATGTACGGCACATTTGCCTGTGCATGGACTATTCAAGTCCATGTGTTGACTATTAAATGGGAATACAACAAAGGATGTCGAAACAGAAACCCCCAAGTAGTGATAAAAGTAACTACGGAGGAGTTTATTCATATGTTTAAGATTAATGAAAAACATATGAAAACATATGTTTAGTTCTAATGAAAATCATATGAAAACATATGTTTAGTTCTAATGAAAATCATATGAAAAACATATGTTTTGTAAAAAACATATGAAAAACATGTGTTTTCCATATGTTTACATATAATGAAAAACATATGTTTTTCATATGTTTTTGAAAAACATATGTTTTTCATATGTCAAAAAACATATGTTTCCAGACCGGACCCAAACATATGTTTTTCAGATGTTTTGCAACATATGAAAATCATATGGAAACATATGTCGCAATTTTTCCTATGTACAGCTAAGTTGGAAATTCGCCTCTGTTGTCAATTTCAAGATGAAGGTTAAGGAATGGGACCGATGTGGAAATGTCCGCAGTACTCTTAATTTCAAGCTTTTGGATAAATAAGATGACGAAAATCACCAAAGCGAGGGTTGTTTAGTGATAAAATATCATCTATATAACGGAAGCTAAAATTGAAGGATTGGACCAGTCTTTTTTCTTTATTTGAGAAGCCCCTGGATGAATTCAGCCTTATAGGGTGGAGAAAAAGTTCGGTTAGTAGAGATGCACAGTTTGTGTCCTTAGGAATTCCATTAGTTTGTTGAAAAACAAGTCATCCAAACTGGAGAAAAGAAACCAGCGTTACTCCTAGCTGCATTTTCGAGTTTCTATCGTTGCTTACGTTTGTCTTTTTTCTCTCATTTGTGTATTTCCTGTGCTGGTTCACTTGTTGATTGTGGCGTTTGATAATAATCTTTGAGTATTGTGGTTGCTTCCTGTTACCCTTTGCTATTCAATTGTTAATATCTAAAACTACCTATATGATAAATGTTATCATTCAGCACTGTCTTTATGTCACATGCTCTTTGTGTGTATACTGCACCGACTTTTGGATGTATTTCACACCAATATACCATTTAGAGTATATCTGTCGGTATGTTCTGTCAATTTACCTCAATTGCTAGATATTTGTTCATATGGTAAACTTTCTTTTAGATACCTGTCGTTATCCTACATTGTTTTTGCTAAATATTTTGCTACACTCTCTGATAGATAAACAACGAAAGTATAAAAATACTCATGAGACAATTTTCTACAAGTTGATGGTAAGACCTGGCAATGGAACAATCCTTTTATTATTGTTGTTTTTAATCGATTGCCATATTATGCTGTCTACAGAATATCTGTTAGTATGGTTAACTGTAAAGATATCTGTCTGCTTGCTACTTTAAATAATGAATATTTGTCCATGTCCTGCAGATACTGACAGAGAAATTGACATACGCACTATCTATTTGAATGAAGGTCTCCTACCTATACACACTCAAAGCCCTATATTTTGGCAATAAAATATGCATTAACGGAACAGAAAAGCAGGACAAATTCAATAACACTTTAAGAATGACTAAAAGTAAAGAAAACTGAAATCGAATAAAGACAATATTAATCGCAAAATTCAAAAAAAGTTTCCAACATTTGGGTTTTAGATAGAAAAAATTATAACGATGAAGCACACAGGAAATTAAAGAATAAAACTTACTACTTAGAGGTTTATATATCGAAAATAGAAAAATACACCAAGACTGTCGCTACAGAAACTTACCATACATACAGAGACTAGATCATGGAACATACAAAACTTGTTTTAGAATATAACAAAGAAAAACACGGTATGATTTACTTGCTTTCAAACTCTTTAAAATACCCGATGACATTTTAGAACAAGTAAAAACTAAAAAAATTGATTTTGCATTATTCGACATTTAGCAAGTAAATTCCGATTGATACGGTATTAGTGATTGATCATGTTGAATACATTATGGTGAATGCACGATTACAAACAACAAAGGCGTTGTTCAATTTTGTTACATTTATATCATAATCATTCATCTTTTAACAAAAGTGCACACATTATATCCTATAAAGCTTTCCGATAGATAGCCTTTGTGGCACATTTATGTATAATATAGAACATTATATTAAACATACACATCTCAAATAACATACACAATAGACATACATACTGCAAGTCATCACAGTGACTGTAATCAGTTAGAAACAATATTTATAGTGGCTTTGAAAGTACTCGCTGGATATTTGTGAAGAAATGAAGGATTATGATATAAATGTACCCCAGGGGGGTACTCCAAATTTTTTCCCGTACCTAGGCTGGTGTAAATTTCCGAATTTTGCTATTTTTTTGGGTTCAAGAAATTCCAAGCTATTTGGGTGGGGTGGGGGGGGCGTGGGGTTAGAAATATTATTAACAATTTTTTGGGGTATTAATAATTGTAAGATATTTTTTAGGGGTAGGCAAATATGTCATATTTTTTTTAGTTTTGTTTGCATAGAACCATGGATAAACACATGGGGTTACTTAAATAATAAAGTCAACTGATTTGTCAGCACAACACTGATTACAATGATCTAGTAATTAATTTTATAAGATGTTAAACTGAGGAAACTTTTAAATTTTGTCAATTTAATTTCAATTTTCTTTTTTATGTTAAAATACAACATGTGTATATTTAAGTGTTATTTTTCTAATATATATTTTGGGGTTCACTTATTTAAGCAACTATTTTTTGGGGTGATTTGAAAAAGAACTATTTTTGGGGGGTAGTTTGAAAAAAGTACTATTTTTTGGGTTAAAATTTTTTTCCGGGGACCAGCCTAGGTACAGATGATAATTGAGAGTACCCCCCTGGGAAATGTACATAGCACAAACTCTCTACAAAAATATGCGAAGAAAATTAAAAACTTCCATTGTTGTTCTTCATCTTGATGTCACACTGAACAAACTCTCACAACATATTGTAAGTTCAAAAAGACCCCTAGTCTTTGCATAAGAAAAAACTCTCAATTTTTTAAATGCCTGTACCAATTCAAAGCCATTGCAGTCGTCAATTTTTGTTAAACACACCATATGCCTTTTTTTTATTCACACAATAAGCAACAATACATTTGTACTTTTTTGAGTATATGCTTTAATAGTATACAAAAAAAATACAATTAAGATTTTTCAACGATTTTTCATCGATACGGTTCTGTTAAGTCGACTTACTATCAAGAAAAATTAGCACTATGTTACGAAATGCCATTCATAAATAATTAGCATGATATACAAATACAATGACCATTCAATTAACATATACATTGAAATTAAGGAAGGAATCAAAAATACATTGACTTGTACATTCTCTTAAATTCAAGAACAGATCCCGCTGTTTGAACGTTTACCGATAAACCATTCCAACATTTAGGACCACTGTATGAAAAACTTGATTTGAATAGTCCTGTCCTAGTGTTTGGAAGTAAAGTTTCTTTTGATTTAGATCTTGTATCGTAAGATGTAGTAATATTTTTGAGTGGTCTTATGAGATTTTGAATATATAATGGAGCTAAATTATTTAATGACTTGTATATTTAAAGACATTTGTGATAATCAATTCTTTTGTCAAATTCTGCAATGCGAGTTTCTTTGAACAATTCTGAAGATGGTTTTTCAAAATTGTATTCATCAAGTATGATCCTTGCCGCTCTCTTTTGCAATTTTAAAATGTTATTTTTTAAATATTTACTACAATTTCCCATACTGTACAGCAGAAATCAAAATGTGGTAGAATATATGCATTATAAAATAAATTTCTGGTATCAAAATTCATCTATTGTAGAAAGCTTTTGTTTTGAGGCTATACACATGCAGTGAGTTTTTTCAGTATTCAAATGGATCTCATGGTCGTTGCACCAACGTAAAACATGACTTAGATTATTATTCAGTTGGCTTCTTATAAAATCGATATCTTTTCCAGCGGCATATAAAGTACCATCGTCAGCAAATAAATGAGTATTTGAATTTTGCATATAAAAAGCCAAGTCATTGATATATAATAAAAACAATATAGGGCCAAGGACTGAACCTTGAGGTACCCCAGATTTTATATCAAGTATGCCAGACAGGCAATTTCCAACTTTTACTACTTGATTTCTGTTTGACAAGTATGATTTAAACCAATTTAGGCAGTCTGTCGAAAATTTGTATTGTTTGAACTTTCTCAGTAAAATATTATGATTTAATAAATCAAAAGCTTTCGCAAGATCAAGAAAAACAACACCAATCATATTACCTGTATCAATTTCCTTTAACCACTCATCAACAAGTGCGGTTAATGCTGTTTGACAAGAGTTATATTTACGAAATCCAGATTGAAAATATTGTAGTAATTTGAAATCTTCTAAAAAGTCTACCAGATTGTTAGCAACGTGCCTTTCTACAATCTTTGATAATAATGGTAGAATTGATATAGGTCTATAACAAGAGATATTGTGTTTCGACCCCTTATTTTTGTACAGTGGCGTAACTTTTGCAAGTTTAAACAAAGATGGAAAAATCATTTTTGATATACTCAAATTTAATATATAGGTTAATGGGTTTACAGTGTAATCAGCTGACATTTTTAAAAATTTTTGCGCTAAGGTTATCCAGACCAGTAGATTTATTTTCGTCTAAAGACTTTTATTGTTGTAAAACATTTTTGTTGAGATAAAAGGAATTTTAAATATAACACTATCTGGAACTCTTGACAATATGAATTCGTCAGGTTTATGGTCCGAGTTACTGTCACTCGTATTTGCTGTAAGATTGTAATTAGAGGCAATATTTGTAAAATAAGAATTAAATAAATTTGCTATTTCTGATTGATTTGTGACTTTAGCATCAGTTGTCTCAATAATACAAGGCATTTTCCTATTTTAAATCCCGGTAATGTCATGTAAATGTTTCCAAATTTTTTAACTTTTATTGACTTCATGATTATTTATTAAATTTGTATAAAAATATATTTTTGCTTCATCCATCAAATAATTTGTTTTATTTCTCCAATGTCTGTAATTTTGGTCATCTCTTTTCTTGTGAAAATAATCACGGTTTTTCATTGCTGTTAAAATCTCTTCATTCATCCAGTTACTCTGTTTTGTCTTTTTCACTCTCTTTGATATTAAAGGGGCATGTTTGTTTATAACTTCACTAAATATGTTGATAAAAAATGAAAGAGCTTTGTCAGGATTATCATATGAAAGGATATTATCATAAGGACAATGCTAAAGATCATTTTAAAATGAAAGCTGGTCAAAGTCTTTGATAGATCTATATGATATAAACTCATGACAATGTTTTGGAGACCTTCCAGAATTTCATCGAATAGGGAGTCTTGGGTGACATCGGCTATTGCTTGCAATTGCAAATCTAGTTCTATTTATTTTTTGTTCTTATTTTCATACCCCCTCTTGGCGGGCAGTATATAGTGATCATGATGTGTGTCCCTCCGTCCATCCGTTTGTCCATCCGTTTGTTAGAAAATGACAATAACCAATCAGTAACCTCACAGATCTTTCAAAACATATGCCTCACTGGCCGTGTGACGAGTGATGTGTGCAGAGCAGAACACGCTTACCCTTCCGGAGCATCTGATGTCACTCTTGTTTATTTTGAGTTCACACTTTTAGTGCTTTAGTTTTTTGTGTTGTTTATGTAATGTTCGTGTGTTTTGTGGGCATGTGGTGTCTTTGGTCTTCCGTCTTTTGGTGTTCTTGCTTTTGCCTTGTCTCTGGACTTTGATTTGTGTAATCTTGTGCTTTTTTCCTTCGGTATTGTACTGCCGTTGTTTCGTCCGTGCGCCATAGGGAACCTACTTTGTGGCGACAACTCCTCCTAGACCACTTGATGAAATTTACTAAAACTTTCACAGAATGTTCAATACATATTGCCATTGTGCACCAGCTATTTGAAAATTTGATTAGATGTTTGTTTCTGGAATTTAATTGGGGAGCGGGGGAGTTATGATATTAGTGAGCTTTGCTCACATTTTTCTAGTTATCATGGTACTTGCCGACACGCATGATTTGCCTTTTTTACCCTTCACTGAGACTCTTGTCGTGGTTTTTTTCCAAGCTGCATTCGTCTTTTTAATCGATATATTTTATAATACTTATTTGGTTTTAAACACTAAATTTTATCTTGTTACAAATCTTGTTCCTTTATTTTATACTAGAAAAGTGTAAAAAAAATGTATTTGTTATATATGCACAATGATATTTAATCTTTAATTTTTATTTTTTTAATTATTATTGCTAATTCATTTTTTGTTCTTTCATGTCTTATGTTTTGGGAAATTTCTTCAGAAATATTTCAGGATTATCATTTTTAGCTCACCTGGCCAAAGGCCATGTGAGCTTTTGCCATCACTCGGCGTCCGTTGTCCGTCGTCCGGCGTCCGTCGTCCGTCGTCCGTCCGTTAACTTTTATTCAAAAATCTTCTCCTCTGAAACTACCAGGCCAATACTTACTAAACTTGGCCTGAATCATCACCAGGGTATGCACTTTCAAGTTTGTGATTTTTATGTCCGTAGACCAAACAACATGGCTGCTGTTACTAAAAATAGAACATAGGGGTAAATTGCTGTTATTGGCAAATAACTTCAAAACCGTTGCAGATATGGAAAATCTGACATGGAGTAGAATTGTTCAGAATGACGAGATCTATCTGCCCTGGAATTTTGAAGAAAATCGAAAAAACAGTCTTAGGGTTATAGCCCTTTTTCCGTAAAATTTTCAAAATTTTTGCTTTTTTTATTTTTTATTTCAAAAAGTGTAACAGATAGAGGTCAAGTGTAAATTGCAAAAATGTTCAGCATATTAAGATCTACCCACCCTGAAATTTTGAAGATAATCCAACTGCCTGTGTTGTAGTTATTGACTTTTTCACCAAAAAAAAAATCAATGCCATATGGTTATGGGTTATTTCCCTTTAAATTCTGCTTTCAAATCTTCTTTGGTTTACTTTTCTCTTTTAAATTTTAGAGAAATTCCCTGCTATCACTTTATTAGAAATAATTTTTTGTTACAGAATCAAGAACAAAAAAGTGTTTTTGTGCAAATTTTTACATTTTTTTGCAAAAATACTTTCATAAACTATACTTATTTCACTATTTAATAATAATTGTATATAATGTATATTGTTTCATTTACTTTGGAATAAATGTCCAGGATGTAAACATCGTTGTCAGTGCATCTAGGCTTCAATGCCTGTTTAACCAAACAGCTGACCTGCATGGCTATGCCATGGTGATTTTCTAAATGGCCGCCAAAGATGGCGGGAAAATGCAACATTGTCCGATTTCAATGAAATTTGGTTTCCAAATAGATATTGATATTGCGATTTCAAATTGTTCGTTGACCGCCATATTAAAATGGCCGCCACAAAAGGCGGGAAAATTCAACATTGTCCGATTTTAATGAAATTTGGTATCCAAATAGGTTTTGATGTTGCGACTTCAAAACTGATGTTAAGAATTGTTCGTTGACCGCCATTTTCAAAATGGCCACTAAAAAGGCGGGAAAATTCAACATTGTCTTGTTTTAATGAAATTTGTTTCCAAATAGGTTTTGATGTTGCATCTTCAAAACTGATGTTAAAAATTGTTCGTTGACCGCCAATTTCAAAATGGCCGCCAAAAAAGGCGGGAAAATCCAACATTGTCCAATTTCAATGAAATTTGGTTTCCAAATAGATATTGATATTGCGACTTCAAAACCTGTGTTGAAAATTATTCTTTGACCCCAATTTTAAAATGGCCGCCACAAAAGGCGGGAAAATTCAACATTGTCCGATTTTAATGAAATTTGGTTTCAAAATAGGTTTTGATGTTGCATCTTCAAAACTGATGTTAAAAAATTGTTTGCGGACCGCCATTTTCAAAATGGCCGCCAAAAAGGCGGGAAAATTCAACATTGTCTGATTTCAATAAAATTTGGTTTCTAAATAGGTATTGATGTTGCGACTTCAAAACTGATGTTAAGAATTGTTCGTTGACTGCCATTTTCAAAATGGCCGCTAAATAGGCGGGAAAATTCAATATTGTCTGATTTCAATGAAATTTGGTTTCTAAATAGGTATTGATGTCACAACTTTAAAACTAATGTTAAAAATTATTTGTTGACTGCCATTTTCGAAATGGCCACCAAAACAGGCGAGAAATTTCAACATTGTCCTATTTCAATGATTTTTTTTTGTCCAAATAGATATTGATGTTGCGACTTCAAAACTGATGTTGAAAATTGTTGGATGGCTGCCATTTACAAAATGACATCTTGATTTCAAAATTGGTGTCAAAAGTGGTCCTTAGCAAGAACGTTTTTTTTCAAAAAAGCCCAACATAGAAATGTAGTAAAACATGATCAGACTTTAAATACTGCTCAAGATATTGGTGGTGTTCGAGGTACTTAAGTTTGAGACTGAAGATCAACTGTATAACTTACAATGTTACCATGATTGTGGCATCTGAAAGCCAGGTGAGCGATACAGGCTCTTGAGAGCCTCTAGTTTTTCGTAATTAAGCACTTTCAGTCTGAAAGAAATTATAATTTAAGCACACGCGTAAGCGTCAGTTGTCTTTGCAATTTTGGCATTGAAATCGAATTCGGTGTTAAAATCTTTATTTTTCTTAATTTATATCCATATTTTAACAGACCAGGTTAAATTTGTATTTAGATATTGTTCACAATATATTTATATAGTGTGTTTGACTCTTCTAACTGTGATAATTATCATCCAGTGATTTGTTTTACTTGTTTGACGTCGTAATTAATAATAACATACCGTAAGCATACTGAAAAAAAAAAAAACAAAAAAAACAAAAACAATAAACGATATACTCGGTTTTTTCTGAATTCAGTATTCAGATTTCAGTTTTTGAATTAAAGATTTTCATATTCTTGTCATCATAAACGCAAGAGAGGTGTCAATACGACTTTACAAAATGTTCATGTATCTGGATAGCTACAGAAATTCCAGGAGACCCGTTCAATACACAACTCTTGAACAGCTATAAAGTAATGTCTTTCTTGTTTAAATAAATACAATTTTCGATGTTTTGTGGATTTACCAAAATATCATCATCATGACCATTTATTAATATACAAAGAAAGACAACGCTAAATAACTCTTAATCTTCAAAGTATAGTGATAAAATACCGAAGGTACAGTTATACTAAATCTTACTTGACTAACATATCTTAATTGTAGTTTTTTGTACTAAATATATATTTCAACACGTAATGATTATTACATGAATATACCCATTGGTGTAATTTAAATGAATTCACATGTTTAACAATTGTGTAGTTAAATTAAAGATACTGGTTTTATATGGCAAATGACTAAATACCGAAGTTACTGTGAATTTAAATTTTGCATATGCGCATTTCGACAACTTATGTCTCTGCAGTGCAGATGAAATCTAAAAGTTTGGAAGACCATAAAATCAAAGATGTTTAAAAACTGATAGAGAAACCAATATGATTAAAATGTAAAGCCAAAATCAGCTAAGGACAGAGGTTTGCATGAGGGAGATACTCCTTAGGCAAGCGACTTTCATCAATGATTGAAAATATGATTAACATACACAAGACAGAGGTGGGATCATATTTTTACGTTTTGACATAGTATGTGTATATATTTATTGGTTTACCTTTTATCGCAGTTCCACAAGAATTTAAACTTGTTTGTTTATTAATTCAATATTTTACGAAAGGATATGGAGTAAATGAACATGAGATCATTACACATATGTTAACTCCAACTGCAATAATTTTAATGAGCTGTATAGCCATTTCGGAAATTAATTCCTCATCAGCAGCACTAGAACCCAAACAAAGGAAATCATTAATTTCCAAAAATGTTTAAAATGCACAAAACCAAACGAAATCCAAATAATCAGTAATATCAAATATAGCTAAGGACAAAACTACAATGGAGGGAGTTAAACCTTAGGATTAAGTATGATCTTAGCCAAGCGTGGAATCTTCACACATCCAATGAATAGTCAAACTTTGTCATACTAGGTGTTTTTCAGATCGGTACACAAACAATGCAATAAAACTCTGGATCTAACTTTCCTCATTTGTGAAATAAATTTAACGATCTATCACATCATGGTGATGACCATACAAAGCTGTTGTGATAATCGTTATTAATAGTAACCTTGGTGTACATTTTTTTTTGAGACAGTAATTTCGCTTTGTTGACTTAAGGGTTGCTGAGACTACAGTTGCGATTAAAAGAAATAAGTTGTAAGAAATGTTGGTACAATTTTTGAGTATTCTTTATCACTATATATCTCTAGGTCATTTACATAAATGTATGTTACTTGGCTACTCATAAGTTACAAGGGTGGTTGCTGTTTATTATTATTATGTTTTCTAATTTACTTTTTTTCCACCTAGGATGCCACCCCTTGGTTTGGCAGAGAGTCTGTAAGTATGGTGCCGAATAAATTGTCAATACCCATCTCCTTCATTAGTCAATTAATGCGATGCCTTTTACATATAAAGCATAGCAGAAAACCGTGGCTACTGTCAATTGATTTTCTGCATATGCGCATTTCGACAAATTATGTCTCACCAGGTGATGTGCAATGGTTTTTGTCATCAAGTACAATGACACAAATATCAAGATAAAGGACTATGTTTTTTCTGTATAAGAATATTCAAAAATGCTTTTTGAAAAGTCTCTCATGTAGTTATGTTTTTTTTTCTGTATAAGAATATTCAAAAGTGCTTTTTGAAAAGGCTCTCATGTAGTCCGAAGGCGCCTCATTCGACTACAATCATCAATTTTATGGACCTCATCAAGTCGGCTTAGTGTTTCAACTTTTTTCTTCTCTCTCTCTTTGCACATTGTTTGACATATTTCCTAACTACGTCCATAAATAGTGTAAAGTAACATTTCCAATTAATGGTTTGTGGTTCACGATGTTTTGGACATTTTTTTAACAGATCTCAGAATTTCCCATGGTAACGATGTTGTGGTTCTCGGTTGTCATTAAATTTACAGATATTTCGGTATTTAGTTGATTTTTTTTACCTCTGGGTCGATGCTTCTGCATATAGTTTGGATTCGCCAGCCTGTTAGTAAGTAATTCGGTTCTGACCCGAAAGCCAATTATATTTAGAAACCTAAATGTACAATATCAATCTGACCCGAAAGCCAATTATATTTAGAAACTTACATCTCAATGAAACAAAAATGTTTCTTCATGGAGAGTAATAATATTGAACAAAGTATTTGCATTATATTTCAGCGACACAGCCGCCTTCATCAGATGCAAAACAAAAATGTCACTAGATACAGAATAAACAATGTTACGTCACATATAACGTTAATCTTGATCTTGATACTTTACACAAATTGTTAACAGAAAAAAAATGTTGATGAATAGAAAAAGATAGAAACGCCAATATACAGTAACTGTTTTATATTAAGACCTTCCTGTTTTGTATTACATATTTTTATAAAGAGGGATTCTCTTGTTTGTCCAAATGCTTGATTTTCTTTTTTACTGGTTTCTATTCCTACATATTTGAAATTGTCAATTGAATGGCCAGGAGAATTAAAGTGAATAGCAACTGGTTTGTCTTTAAATCTTTTTTTCCGTACATCGGTTAAGTGATTCTGCGCCAATATGATTAGGTTAACTCGAAATTTGTGTAACTTGTTTTAGATTTCTCTCTCTGTAGTTGTCTCCCTTTTTGTAATACAAGTGCAAAGTTGCTGTTGTTTGTTTAGTTGGTTTTCCCGTGAATTGGTAATACCAAGGCTGTAGCATTATTGTATTTTGACATATTAACCCTTACACACCTTTCCTTAAACTGGCGTGGTGGCAGCAGAGTCAGAATCTACGTCCGAAGTGAAAACTGTTATTTGTCCGTGTAAAAGGGTGTTGATAAAAACAATCTGTGTCATTCCGTAAATATAAAATTTACTGTGGTACAATCAACGCAGTTTAAATCATAAACATTAATTCAAACAACAATGGCAAGTTCACACAGAGCACCTAAGCACTGGTGTCTAACCAAAATTGAGACTGTAAACTCGTTTGAAAATTGGAAACAGAATTTACAATATACTTTGTCTTTAGATCAGAATTTTGCACCATTTTTGATTGATGGTGTTACTTGGGAAAAGAAATCAAAAAATTCTCCAAACCGTGGGTTCTCAGATGATGGGGAAGATGTTGCCGAAGCAAATAGGCGTACTAAGCAACATAAAGTCAACATGCTTGAGCTCATGCTAGGCCAGATAGCGAACTATTGCCCTGTTATTTCACGTAATACGATTGTAAAAAATTCAACATCAATTGAAAATATATGGCAGACTATTCGACTTCACTATGGATTTCAATCAACTGGTGGTCACTTTATTGACTTTTCATCTATCCGTTTTGAACCAGACGAAAGGCCAGAAGATTTGTATCAACGCCTCGTAGCCTTTGTTGAGGACAATTTGCTCCGTCGGGACTCTGGTATTACGCACAACGGTGAAGCTATTACCGAAGATGAAGAATTAACACCTACTCTTGAGAATTTTATTGTTCTTACTTGGTTAAGACTTATAAATCATGAGCTTCCTAAACTTGTGAAACAAAGATACCCTTGCATCTATCAAGCCTGAAATTTCACAAGCACTGGAATCACTTCTCGACGAAATAAAAACTACAGAGGATGCCAAAGCCATGCGTGCTACTTCATCTATGGGGTTTAAGCCAAAGCCTGCATTCGGACATGGCGATAAAACTAAATTCAATAACACCCGCTCTACAAAATCTTGTCCTTTATGCAAAGAAGCTGGACGTCCTGATTCACACTTTCTTAGCAAGTGCACTTTCTTACCCAGTAGCGATAGAAAATATATGGTGAAGGCCCGACAGATAGCCGGAATTTTTAACGATTCCGATGATGTTACTGAAGAGGCCGACGACACTTCATCACATTATGTGTCAACCATCGTAAACAGAGTGCAGGTCCGACAATCGCCATACCTAGACGTTTTTTATTTACATTTCAATGCCCGATTGACAATAGATAGTGGTGCCACCGGAAACATGATACGTGCATCAGCTGCACAACATCTGGGAGTGAATGTAACTAAAAGTTCACAATCTGCTCATCAAGCAGATGGCTCGTCGCCTCTCAAGTAGTTGGTGAAGTACGGATAACATTTTCTCTAGATGGGCGAGATTTATATTTTGAAGGACTAGTCGTTGAAACACTTGATGTAGACATCTTAGCTGGTATACCGTTTATGGAAAAAAATGACATTGCTGTTCGTCCTGCAAAGAGACAAGTAATAATAAATCAAAACAATTTCTACACTTATGGCTCCAAACAAAAACCATCTGATGATCACTCAGTGTGCCGAGCTCATATATTGCGTGCACCTTCTGAACCAACCACAGTTTGGCCAGGTGATTTCATCGAGGTTTCCATTCCCCCAGAAATATGTGGAGACAATGATATTTTTGCAATTGAACCTCGTACTGATCTTTATAAAAGTGAAAATTCTCCAGGTCAAGTAAAGAAATGGCCTGCTCCAGACCTTGTTTCAAGTGTTTCCGGCAAAATACGCATACCGAATCTTTCTTCTGAACCACAAAGTTTGAAACGAAATGAACATTTCTGTCAGATCAGATCAACTTTTATACCTCAAACAGAAAGCGAAGTAACAGATGTTGCTCCGGAATCATCAAGTAATAAAAAAACAAATACAATACAGTATTCTGAAGCAGTCAAACTTGATCCGGACAATTTATTGACTTGTGAAATGAAGGCTAAGTTTAGAAAAACTCTAGATACATACGATAGTGTTTTTAATCCCAATTTTAAAGGTTACAACGGTGCTGTTGGTCCTTTCCAAGCAAAGGTTAATATGGGACCCGTTTTACCGCCACAAAGGAAAGGTCGTGTCCCACAATATTCCCGTAATCAGTTGGTGAAATTACAACAGAAATTTGACGATCTTGAACAGTTGGGTGTATTCAAACGCCCTGAAGATGTTGGAATTTCAGTAGAATATTTGAACCCATCCTTTCTTGTTAAAAAACCAAATGGGGGATTTCGATTAGTGACTGCTTTCGCAGATGTAGGACGCTATAGCAAGCCGCAACCTTCGCTGATGCCAGATGTTGACTCAACACTAAGACATATTGCTCAATGGAAATATTTGATAGCTACTGACCTCACAAAATCATTTTATCAAATTCCACTCTCCAAGGACTCTATGAAGTACTGTGGAGTTGTAACACCCTTCCGTGGGGTACGATTATATGCCCGTTCAGCTATGGGAATGCCAGGGTCAGAAACGGCATTAGAGGAATTGATGTGTCGAGTCTTAGGGGATTTAGTGGAAGAAGGCGTCGTACGCAAAAGTGCCGACGACTTATATTGTGGCGGTGACACTCCAGAACAATTACTTCACTCATGGGAGAGATTGTTACAGGCGCTTGAAAAGTGTAGTCTGAACTTATCTGCATCAAAAACTGTTATTGCACCTCGTCAAACAACTATACTAGGTTGGATATGGCATTTAGGAAGTATCAGCGCAAGTCCACACCGTATTTCAGCTTTATCTGCATGCCCGAACCCTACAAATGTTTTAGGTTTGAGATCTTTTATAGGCGCTTAAAAAGTACTGGCTCGTGTAGTTCAAAATTGTGCAGCCTTACTTGGCCCCTTAGACGACGCTGTTGCTGGTCGGGAATCAAAAGACTTCATTTCATGGTCTGGTGAACTTATAGACTCATTTACAAGTGCGCAAAAAGCTCTAACAACTAATCGATCAATTGTACTACCTTAACCCGATGATCAGCTTTGGATTATTACCGATGGGGCAGTAAAAAAACACGGACTTGGTTCAACACTGTACATTTCAAGAAATAACAAAACTCACTTAGCAGGTTTCTTCAGCGCCAAACTTCGAAAACGACAGTTTACTTGGCTGCCTTGTGAAATTGAAGCCCTTTCTATCGCAACTGCCATCAAACATTTCAGTCCTTACATCATACAGTCAAAAACTAATACTTGTGTTTTTACAGACAGTAAGCCATGTGTTCAGGCCTTTGAGAAACTTTGTCGTGGTGAATTTTCAGCGAGCCCAAGAGTCTCAACTTTTCTATCAATAGCAAGTCGATATCAAATGACCATTCGTCATATTGCCGGAGTCTCCATTTTACCGGCAGATTTTGAATGTCGAAACGCTCATGAATGTGATGACTCGACATGCCAAATATGTACATTTGTTCAAAACACCTAAGATTCAGTTGTCCGACAAGCATCTATAAGAGACATTCTGGATGGGACATTAAAACTCCCCTTCACAAGTAGATCTGCATGGCTGGCAATTCAGTCGGAATGCTCAGACCTGAGGCGTACTCACGCCCATTTAAAACAGGGCACACGTCCTTCAAA
>MJUU01054277.1:8092-42725 GCA_002080025.1 Modiolus philippinarum | reverse complement strand
GACTAATGTGAAACGTCATATTTTGGCTACTTTGCCGCGTTTCCTGTAAATAATGTTCATTACGGTACCTTTTTAAAATATCTCCGTTAAAAGCATGTGACCTATACATTTTTTTCGCATTGTCCCGTAGTTGAGATTATAAACGATCCATTAATAAAAGAACAAAAAATTCTCATGGATAAAAGGTAAAAGTTAAAGATTGCCTTTCCATATATTTCCCATACATTCTATGTAAATTTAGGTGAAAAAAATTGCTAAAAATGCACAAACTTTGACCTGGATTCAGGGAAAAACAAGCATGGTGACCCATACTTTGTATTGCGGATTTTAAGTGTATAGGATGGGGTTTTCAATTGTGCCAATTTATAATAAAATCTCATGGATATAAATATTAGTGTCTATCTACCTTAAGACAAATTAATACCAAGACATTCATGATAATATTAATGAGAAATATTTTTGTCATTAATAGCAAAATGCAAATTTGTATAATATTTGTATTCGAAAATAAATTAATTTTAATTCATCCGGTTTAAACGAAATTCCCCACTTTGAAGTCTAAAAAAGTAATACTTTTGAAATCACCGTCTTTTCTTGTTTTCATTATCAGGAAATTATCAGTAACTTCGGTATTTTGTTATTCATGCAATTTGGATTATAACTAAAATATCAAAGTTTCAAAATATATGTTTCCAATATATGTGAGGAACATTTTTATGATCTGGACAATAAAAAAACAAAGATGAAATACAAGACAGAAAAAAATGCTTTTGAATGCAAAGACGATTATTATGACAAATCAGGCAATTTAGAATTAGAAATATCTAAATTATTCCATACATAAATACAAAAGTTCGAGGTTTAAGTCGGTAAACAATATCAAATTAAGTTTTCTATTAACTTTATCTTTAAATCTCCTGTAAAACAAATTGTTTCAAATAAAAAAAATAAGAGAAAAGAAAACAAAACAAAAAAAGATCTTACAAAAGCATAGTAACATACACCTACGATGACTGTAGATTACAATTACATGCTTAAATATGCAAGGGAACTGCACAAAATAAACTGAAGACAAACATAGCAAAATATTAGGATGGACTTGGTTGGGACTAGTCAAAATTGTATGTAAACAGGTACGCAAACCTCCCCTGTCTCTATCCACTTTCCCAAAAAACGTAATAAACATAAACCAGAACTGATTGCAGATTACAATCAGAGGACTCCATCGGTGAAAAAAAACTGCACAAAATAACCAACAATAAAAAATAAAAGACAAACGTATCAAAACATTAAGATGGTTTCGGAAGGAGTAATAACTATTTGTAAATGGGTAAGCAAGTCTCCTTTGTCTCTATCCCCTCTCCCGAAAGTATAATGAATATAACCCCAGTACCAATAGAATACTTATTACAAAGCTACTTTCAATATGTTGAAAAGACAGGAATGACAAAAAAAACCATTTGGAAAGATAGACCAAGGAGTGTTCGCTTATCTATCCGATAGCTCAAGTATATTTATAGTAAAACTAATCGACTGTTGTGAATATCAATAAAAATGTCGTGAGTGCTGATCAACGCAGTTGGTTTAAACGAGTTGCGAAACTTGTCCCCAACGAGTTAATCCACAGCGTTGGTTGGCAAGAGAGACATTTTTATTGATCTTTAAGGTGGATCGACACTAATACACGGCGGATTCGATTGGCGCATTTGTGAAACACGAGTCGGATGCGGAATTGACTTGATTTTAAGCCGGTATATTCTTCTATTGGCCTTTTCATTGTTACGTCATAATAGATAGGCATACACTTTCCCGCGAATTTCAAAATGTAGCTCTCCTTTCCCGTAAAAATTGTTTTCTATGTAAAATATCTCTCTTAATCAAACGGTGACATAATTATTTTTTAGCTATCATGTAACTTAAGTTTATATCTCTGAAATGTCAAAAAAATATAAAAAATCTGTCTGGTAATTTTTTCATGTGAAAGCTAAATGATAAGCAAGTTCTCACAGTTTCCTATATATTCTTATAAATATAGCTGAAAAATACTGAATTTGGCCTGATTTTCAAAGTCTGATGTCAAGAAAAGATGCCCGTCACCTGAATCGGTTTTCAGGGGCTTTGGCTACAGAGCTGCCGGGCGCGTCCCAAGGTGGTGGATAGGGGAATGCCCTGTCTTTTCGGGGTAGTCAGGTCATAATACGGAACGCCTGACCGCGAACCATTGTAACCAAACTGTGTGGAGAAATGCCACGCTCCATGCAGTATAAAGACCCCTTCTATATTTCTCTAAAGACAGCAGACGCACTGGGTGTCGTATGGAAGGCTAAATTTCCTGTTCTACTCATTTCTCCCGTTTTCCAGTGTCAATCAAAAGTCGTTGCCCCGGTTGTCCCTTCCACCTTTATTTCTTTCTTCTTTTACTTACAATTTGTTTTGAAATGATTAACTTGTTCTCGTCCTGGCGTCCTGACGTTAAACTCTAACTAATCAATCAATCAATCAAGAAAAGATGACCGGTGACATATCATTTTTATTTTATTTTTGGAAAATATGAGTTAAGACCTACAAAATATCTTAAAAATAAAAAAATTCAATCTGAGATTTTTATCAGGCTCGAACTACCTTTAGACGGTCAATTATTTGTAATTTTTATTATATAGATTTTCTACTCGAAATCCGAAATTTTTTAATGCGTATTTTTTTTTATTATTTCATAGCAACCGTGGCTTAAATAACAAAGACATTGACAATAAATTGTGCCGTTACTTCCTGTTTCTGGTTCTGTGCTTTGTGTCTGTCTGGCGTCATTGTTTTTGTGTCTAACGTCATTGTTTTCTGTGTTCTCGTTTTTGCCCTGTCTTTGGACTTCGATTTTTGTGAATATCACCCCTTTGTTCCTTCGGTATTCTACTGCCGTTGTTTCCTACAGTGACAAGAAATCCTTTATAAACATATTTGAGATAATGGTCTTCCAAATGTTTAGATTTTATGTGCAATGAAGAGACATAAATTGTCAAAAGTGTCATATGCAGAAATTTTAATTTACAGTTAGTTCGGACTTTAGTTATTCATTTTCAAATTTTACAATATACATTTATTTAGCTGTATATCACCTGTATCTATTTAAAAAATCTTTATCCTGTATAAAATATGTATTAATATAATGTACAAGAAATGTATCTGTGGTACAAAATTTCGTCTGCAATAAACTTTCAAATTTATTTAGTAACCTGAAGAGGATTAGAGATTTCTTTTTCTCCTAAGGCAGATTCTAGACTATTTATAGTTGTATCTGCATTCTGGCTTACTGAAGTATACAAGATTTCTTCCTCACACTTCATGTGAAAAAAAAAACGATTACCTTACTTCCAGCTTGCAATCGTCAGTATTAGTATTTGCACTAATCAAACATACATGTACTTTTTTGTCTTTGTTTTTCTTTGTGGTCGTTTTTGCAATGTCTTTGGACTTCTATTTTCGTTGTCATCGCTTGCCTTGTTCCTTCGGTATTCTACTGCCATTGATTTAAAGGATAGCCTATGCAAATTCAGTAATTGCAAATTATTTTACGAAAGGATATGGAGTAAATTAACATGAAAACATAACATATATGTTCACTCCATTTGCAATGATTTTAATGAACTGTATGGCCACTTCAGAAATGAATTCCTCATCAGCGGCAATTGAACACAAACATAGGAAATCCACAATTTCAAAGAATGTTTAAAATGCACAAAAACCAAACGAAATCCAAATAATCATTAACATCAAATAGAGCTAAGGACAAAGCTACGATTGGAAAGGGGGGGGGGGGGTAAACCTTAGGTTTTAGAATTGACATAAATTTAGATTAAACTTGCAAACAAGGTGTACAAATGAGATATAATCTCGTGTACAAGTACACAAAATCTACAAAAAAATTAAGAGCATACATCTTAAACACGGGTAATTGTTTTATCAACTCCATACTGCATTAAAAGACAAACATCTGTATTAAATATTTTACGAAAGGATATGGAGTAAATGAACATGAAACCATAACGCATATGTAAACTCCGACGGCAATAATTTTAATGAGCTGTATGGAAATTTCAAAAATCTGATTGTACTGTCTCGAGCAAAAATACCACAAGGTATTAAGTATCTACTGCGGCCAAATTATTTCTAACCATATCTGCGTTAAATTTCTGTTAAGTGATTTTATCAGCTAAATAAGACTATAGGTATATGGATGTACCGTTTTTCAACAATTAGCAAGTGAATTCCGCGAGGGCCCGTCTTGAACTTACTATGAGGTAAGAGTGTTTGCTCGTTGTTGAAGGACTCATGGTTACTTCAAGATAAAGGACAACAATGAAAGTGTTGTTCCTTTTACTTAATCTTACCATGTATTTATAGGATTTTGTCTCAAGTATATTTACTCCATATCCCATTATTTGTTCATTTAAAGACCATTTCATATTTTAACCAATGGAAGCAAGTTTTTCAAGAAAACGTAACTCACCAATATACGACACCCCAGGTGATGATGTATTAAGGAAAGCAAGAATAGATAAACTAAACTATTTCTTCTTCGTTTAACACCTAAATATTTCGCAGTTATTTTCCTGATAACAAATAACAAAATACCGAAGTTACTTTATTTTTTGTTTCTGCATATGCGCATTTCAACGATTTATGTCTCTTAACTGCAGATTGATTAAATTCAAAACAGTTGGCAGTCCATAAACCGAAATACGTCTAAAAACTGACAAAGAACAAATAACCAATAAGATCTAAATATGCAAACCAAAATCAGCTAAGGACAGAGCTATGTAAGAGGTACATACTCCTTAGTTTTTTAAAATTTAGATATTGCAAGTTTCCATAAAATTACAAAAATAGGATTTCGGGCCAGCACCGAAGTGCTGACTACTGGTTTGGTGAATATTTCGGGGACTAACAGTCCATCAGCAGAGGCATCGGCCCAGTGGTAGCAGAAGTTACTGTAAATTTTGTTTCTGTATATGAGAATTTTGACAACAAAGTCCTTACCGTTTCTGAACCCAGTATTAGTTTTGGTTTGGTAGTTAACTGCACTCGCATGCTGCAGTGTAGCAGGAAAGCAAAGCAGTATGTGGGGTATTGAGTTTGTCATTAATTAATATCTTCTTGCATATTTTAGTACTTAGTGTCTCTATGACTGATCTAACGAGCTTTTGGCATCAACTTTGTTGTTGTCTTTGAAAAAGAATATCCATGCTTGAAAAAAACTAAGGTTACCACCAAATCAAATTTTGTTTTTAAAAACGACTTCCATGCATCACTTTGTTAAAAGCAACGGCAGTAGAATACCGAAGGAACAAGGGAAGCGATGACTACAAAAATCGAAGTCCAAAGACATGGCAAAAACTGTAACAGATAAAAGCAATGGCAAAACAAGGACATGAGACAGCTACAATGCACGGAAATAAAAAAGTAACATTTAGAACTAAGGCACTCATAGTGAGCACTCCCATGAAAACCGGGAGTGACATCACTATTAAATCGATTATGGTGGAAACAATATAATTCCATATTTAAGATAGAATGTTGTCAGTGTGTGAAATATACAGGTGTAAAACAATATTAATCCAGTGTCACCAACATAACGTCCTCAAAGCAAGAAATTGATAAATTGAAATTAATAAATACCGAAATACCGAGGTTATTGTAAATTTGTAGTTTTTGAATATGATCATTTTCATCCCTCAAGAAATTCTATAGCCGTCACCATAGCATCATTGAAAGATATGACGTGTTAGTATTCCAAATGAAAGTGGACATTTTCAGCTACATTCACGTCTTCCCGGATTTGACTACCGACTTTGACATTTTCCCGGATTGAATCACTCACAGTGTGACCGGTGCTGTTAACAGAGCAGGACATGCTTACCCTTCCGGAGCACCTGATGTCACTCTCAGTTTCACTGGAGTTCACACTGTGAGTGCCTTTGTTCTGAATGTTGTGGTTTNCTGTGCTTTGTGTCTGTCTGGCGTCATTGTTTTTATGTCTAACGTCATTGTTTTCTGTGTTCTCGTTTTTGCCCTGTCTTTGGACTTCGATTTTTGTGAATATCACCCCTTTGTTCCTTCGGTATTCTACTGCCGTTGTTTCGATAACTTACAAAATATATGTCTAAGGGCATTTCCCATCCTCGATTTTACGGAAATGTTGCTAAAAAATGCCAGAAACTGATTAAAAATCCAGAAAAACTGGGACGTAACTTATATTCTATACGAAATAGGGGATATCGACAGGATATTCTGCACGTGTCCGTTAAATTAGCTTTGGGATCCAGTGACCTGAGAATTTTACACACATACTAGCCTCTACTTGATACTGCCGATGTCTACTGGAATACATGATGATTCTTTACCAAACCCATTGAGAGTTTTGAATTTAATTTTTCTTCCGTAGTGCGACAGTGTTTTACCAGCAGACTAGGCTCCTTGAGCTAGCCGGCAGTTTAGCGGCGAGCACTCCTTCACCCATCTTTCAAAATTGCGTTTTGTTCCCCCATTTTTCTTTTCTAGATTGTGGTCATGGAGTTAGCAGTCTACCTGTATGGGTTTCGTATGTTTATTATACTATAGGGAAACGGGACAGAGAAAGGGGAGGTTTGGGTACCCATAAACCGGTTTAACCCTACCGCTGGCTTTTGCTAGTGCCGGTACCAAGTCCGGCTGTCCCGAGTTCCTATCGTTGTTTACGATGGTCTTTTGTATTTTTATTGTGGTTTTTTTTTCGTGTGCATTTCCTATTTATTTTGTGGCATGTGGCTATGTTTTTCGGCCATTGTAGGTTATTTCCTGTTATCTTTTTTATTCTATCAGTGAAGATAAAACTAAAAAAAAAACATTTGGAAGACCAATTACTCAAAGATGTTTATAAACTGATAGGAGCAAATAAGCAAATATGATCTACATGGAATTCCAAAATTAGTTGCTACTGACCAAAATGTTTTAACTTAAATGTTAAATCAAAGCTTTTCAACGTCCCCACAAAAAAAGCTTATTACGGCCAGCCCTAAAAAGGTTAAAGGTAATTATTTGCTATTTTGTACTTTGATTCTAAATTAAAAAAGCAGTTACAAATTCAAGAAATTTTGTCACAACCCCCTGAAACCACCACATTCAGATCAGCAAATTGAAATAATTGGATTTATTGTGAAGTAATCCTTTTAATCTAAGGCGTCAAATTTTATATTTTGGTAAAATGTAAGATGGGTATTTTGCATCCTCTCCTGCATGAAAGATTAGGCATTCTCTAATTTCTAGCAAATTTAACCAACGCCTGACCGGTGTGATAAAAATATTTCTCGTCTCTAGTGGAAGAACAACTCGCGAGTTTCCAACAAAATCTATTCGGAACATAATCCTCCGTGTTTTACATTATGTCATTAGAGAAACATTTTCTAAAACTTAAATATGTTCATTATGAAATTTCTCACATCTTGTTAAAAAATTTTGAAATGTTTAAAAACTCGGCAAGCCTCGTTTTCAAACATTTGCAAAATTTATTTAACTCGATGTGAGAAATTTCATAATCGACTTAGTTCGCGTTGTAGAAACTATATTTCTACAACAAATTTGGATTTCATTCTTTAGAGCCCTGACATTGTTCTGACATTGAAACATTACATACAGGAGATGGCGAGATGTGCCTTTTTTCCGCCTGGAGCTAGTTGCAGCAGAACTGTATCGCTTATGGTCCTTGTGAAAATGTATAATTTGCTGGAAATATATTTAAGGATCTACAGAGGTATTAATTAAGGGCTAACTGTTCAATCCTAAAGCAATATGTGTCAAAGCCGCTGAAAATAAAAAAAAAATGCTCTTCATGCGACCTTTTTTCATGCAGAAAAACAAACATATCCCTGAGAGCCAGCAATATTCTACGTGTGAAATATTGCTTTTTAAAAAGGAACTGTTTCCGTTTGTTCCTATCACTTCAGTCAGATACTTGGACAAAAACATTGGAACATCGAGATTTTTTATCAGTTAAAAGGTACAATATTCAGTGAAATCCGATTAATCTGCCATTACAATAATGGTAAAACAGTGTACCACAACTATACAATGCCCATACACAAAACGGTATATCGCTAAATCTGCGAAATAAAAAACCGATTTCTAAGTGTTGGACTCCCAAGAACCTTTCAAGAAGCGATGTAAATGAAATTTAGTTTTTTGAAAACATCTTAAATATCTACTTGTTATCTTAAACTCTAGATCAATCGCATTGTATCAACATTCAAACTTTTATTTCTTTTTCACACACCTTTTCCTCCATTCCCCATAAACAACTGGAATCTCGGCTGAAAGACATTTTTCTCCCGTAAATTTTCGAACAGTATATGAACTTCATTTAGGCGATCCACATCTCAATTCTTATGAGGTTGAATTCATCAAAGGGTTTCTTCAAAATAAGGCAACAAGTAGTCCAAACCTTTCATTTCAGGTTCCGTTACATGGACGATATTTTGTCACTAAAAAACCCTCGATCTGGCTATTTTCTTATCTTATCTATCCAAAAGAGCCCAAAATTGAGGATACTGCAGACACATCCCTTTAGACAGCGCTAGCATTCCTTGACCTTCAACTGAAAATTTACAACAGAGGTAAATTACAAACGAGGCTGTATGACAAAGTCGCTTACTTCACTTTTCCAATATTTAACTTCCCTTTTGTTTGTAACAACATTCCATTAGCGCCAGTATCTCAAAGCTCATTCGCTCATTAAAGACATGATGTCGATACAGTGACTTTTTTTATAGATATCGGATAATCACATAGAAACTACTAGTACTTAAACAGGAGTATCTTATCCAAGAATTTTAAGTCATCACTACAGAAAGTTTTCCTGTCTACATCACGATCTTTGGAACCGTTATGGAATATCTGTTTCCCAGACGACAAAAAATCTTTCCCTTTAACAACATAACTTGGTTTCTTATACCTGAATTTAATTTCATAACCAGAATTGTCATGAAACAGGAAAAGCGTACTCTATCGGTGCACCTGATATCACCAATGGTTTTAATTTGGTCCGTGTTGTTATCTGTATGTTTGTCCCAATCTATGTTTTTTGTGTTTCCGATGTTGTCAATGTCTTTCTTTTGCGGACGGTTGGGTTCTTAATAACATTTTGTGTACTTTGATAATAATTGGGCGGTCATTTTGAAATCCTTTTCTTCCCATCCATATATTTCTTAAGAGGGAACGCCACTAAAAAATTAAAAATTATTTTATCCTATTTGGAAGTTTATGGTGCAAATATAAATACTTTTAAAATTAATTACTCACTAGTATGTTAAAAATTCATGTAAAAGAAATGGTCGTGCCGAGGAATAAGCAAATCTAACCAGGAAACACAAGAAGTCTCAATCAATTACAACTACTTGCGTTATTCATTACATGTATATTGAAGGCACAAGAACATGACAAATCTACTTTCAAAATAAGGTTTTTCTTTTTTCTATTATTGAATTATATAACAATTAAAATGAACCAATCGATTATCATCAAACAATGAAAAGTTCCATTGGTTAAAACAATTATTGACTTCCAGGTCGATATTAAATTACTTTATTTGTGGAAAACACCTTTTCCCTTCTACATTCCTGTCAACTATAACATTTTCAACGCTGGAATTAAATCACGCTCTCTTGATTAAGCTATAAAATTCGTCGCCAAATGTAAAAAAAAATCAGTTTTTGATAATCTAGTATTACACTTATCGTTCTAAGTATTTTCGGTAGATGTAGTGTAGGTCGATGTCCATATATTTATTCACACTAACTGCAGCACTAAGTGCGAATAAATATATCGACATCGGCCTTGACAAATTAATTGACACAATGAAGTAAAAAGTGAAACATCTGCAATGCCTGAAAATTACTATTAATTGCTACAATCTCTGAATATACTTATGCTATATGCCTAAAATCAGGTAGTTTGTAAAAAAATCGCTTTCCCTTTTTTGGAACTTAATTTCCAGACACTCGTCTTTCGTCCGTCATCAACTGAACGCTAATAGCTTTTATTTCAAGGTGTGCACAAGAAATGTGCAATGATAACGCCCGTATTTCGATTACACTAATGGTAAATATAAACTAAAAGAAATATATATAAATATGCTTGTTTACTTCTACACGTGTCTAAAATTTGAATCTAAACGTGTCTAAAATTTGAATCACATTAGATATGTTGTAAATATCATTTTGACGCAGTTGGAAACATATGATAGGCTGAATTATTTACATACTTCCTAGTATCTATATCTGTATCAATTTTTGGCTGATGCTCACAAATTAATAAATGAAATTACTATATTTAATTGTGTTATTAACATAGACAGTAGTAACTGTAAATTTGACGTATTTGGAAACATGTGATAGGGGTATTTTGTTTAGACATTTCCTGCCACCTATATCTGTCATATATGTTTATGCTGACAATATAAAAAAAACAAATACTAAATATAAGATTGTCATTAACACACAGTTTCATTTATCAAGTTTGATACTTGTATTTACGTTCGTAGATGTTTTCATTTTCAGTTATAATTGGCATTGTTTTCAATAAAAGACTAACGAAAGATATAAACGTCTTACTAGATGCATTCTCTCACATACAGGCGTGGGCGTAGGTGTGTCGAAGCTAGAAATGGGAGAGAACATGTCTCCATAGTCACGTGTATGTTTGCCCAAGGTACAAAGGCAAACGTCATCCAAAGATATCTATTACAAGTGGAAAAGATGAGTGTCGATGAATACATATCGTATTGTCACTGATAAAAAAAAATCTTATCGAATTTACAGTATTACACTATAAGCCAATGTATTGTCCTGAACCATGGATTTTAAGGTAAAGCATGTAGGCATCATTTCATTTCGAAAAACAGTATTTGAAAGTTACATTATGCACTCAAATCTGCACGTCATAACCCTGAGACGTTGGTGGCAAAAGTTTCAATCGATGATTTATCTCTATTTTTTGTTGTCGCATGACAAGACTGATAGACACAGAGAACTGCAGAAATAACGAGGAGAAAAGAAAAAGAACAAGATGTTGCAAAAAAAAAAACAAACAAACAAAACATTTAAATAAATTGGAAGACGACAATACAAAAAATAGGAGTATAACTGGCCCACAGAAGAAATGTTAACTTTTGGCAAAACTTTGATCACTAGTTTATTAAATGGAACAGTGAATATTCGACTACAGAATAAATATACAGATACCAAAATTCTGAAAAAGTCCAGTTGATTTCGTATACATGTAAATACCATCCTGGGGTAACTCCTGTACGCATGTCAGTGCTTCTGAAGTGATTAAATATAGCATAGTCCGCCATATTAAACACAATGTTATATACCACCACCCTTTTATCCCTTGACAGCAGTATACTATTTTGAATCATAAATATATATATCTTCAATTTGAATAATTTTTTCTCCTTTTCAAGAATAACCTTTAGCTTCTTTCAAAAACAAAACATTTCCAAAACTTTTTTCGCCTTTTAATGAAATTTTATTGTTGCTGTATTTAGTTTCTGAGAATGGCTTTATCAATTCCTCTTACTATAGCAGCACTTTCTTAAAGTTTATTTTGGAGGTTTTGTCGTTGCGCTAAAATGCATCATCCTTATATAATTTACATTCTCGAAGAATTCAACCGTTGCTCTGCAAAAATTTACAAACAATGTTATACTTAGATATGAACGATGAAGTAGTGAGGCCCGTAATTGGTTTCTTGATTACCTGATTATCAGGGCATTTTTTAATGATTATTTGATAACGAGGGCATTTAATTGATTATTTGATTATCAGCTAACATTTTATATATTTTTGATTACTAAAACAAAAATTTATTGATTACCAAGGTAAAAATTTAATGTTTATTTGATTACCAAGGGAAAAAATTAATGATTATTTGATTCCTAGGACCCCCCATGAGGACCCTCAGTAGTTATATGAATTCTGATATGTTTTTACGCTTATATTTTCTCGTTGTTTTTATAAGTAAAATGATAATGATTTCCGATTTGAAAGTAGAGAAAGATGACGGTATGTTTTCTATTGAAAAAAAAAAAACACTGTAAATTGGGAAAGTTATAACCTGTTTTCTATACAACAAAGAGAACTTTATATCCATCGTAAACCTAATGAGCAAGTGAAGAATAGAGCACAGTCTTTCACAAAATATCAAACAATACATGTAGTTCTGTACAGTTTATACATATCATTAGTGTCTTTTTAATTGACAGAGATATAAATTGGGTTTGCAAGGTTATTGAACCTCGCGTTCAATACGCGATTCTCAAATGTAATCTTTACTGTAAGACATAAACTGAGATAGAAAAGACTACCAGTCATTTATCTTTTATGATTTTGGAATGTTGACTTCCTTCAGCAACCAAACCGGTGCTAGGGGCAGTCTTGAACTTACTTATGAGTTGTGAGCAAAGCTCATTGTTGACTTCAACATAAAGAACAGCAGTTCCTTTGCTTGGTTCTACCATGTATTTGTAGAGGCTTTGTCTCGTGTGCATGTAGGCCATATACTTCCAATGTTTATCATGGCTTATATACCATAAACATTCAGTAAATGTCTTATTTGATTTAAATGAACAATGTATGCTCGCTATATATTTCAGTAACGGTGAACTTATTCTTAAAAGAATATCTCATATGGATACACTATCATACTTTCATTAGCTAATCATTGTAATTATTACAAATCAATGTATTAAATTTATTTGTAATTGTTCAGCTCTTTATGGGCGTCATGATTGACAATAAAATATATTCTATTCTATTCTATGTTGTGATTATTTTGTTTTTATAGTAAAATGTGATTTTGACCATTCTGTTTAAAGTGACAACATCTTACTATTTTATTTTACCAAGTTTTCTTGCAATTGACTGGATTCGTGTCCTGTGGTTGTTTATATGTTGTGATTGACTCGATTCGTGCCTCGTGGTTGTTTATATGTTATGATGGTCTTATATGAGTCTTTCTGTCGGGTAACTGATAACAGTGGTTGTAAGATCACTTTTCCAATAAATTTTATGTTTGTCGTCGATCCTGCATCAATGGATACAAAAGAATATGGATATAGCGTTTCTCTACATTTAGCAATGAATTCCGCTCAAACTTGTTCTAGGGGCCGTGTTGAAATTACTATGAGGTAGTTCATTGTTGAAGACCTCATAATGACTTTAAGATGAACAACAACAATAAAAGCGCTGTCCTATTGCTTTACGTTACCATATTGGTACAGACTTTGTCCCGTGTCCATTTACTCCATATCCTTTCATTGTTAATTAAAAAGTGAAAAAAGATAAGATAACATGAGTTTTCATTTGTCATATTTGAAGGGTAAAAAATACAGAAGTAGAAAATGGAGTTTTCGATCCTTTCAAATTGAAAAAAACAAATATTCTATTGTTACATGTCCTTTGTGTGAAAACCGAAACTAATGTTTACGTTAGGGGCAAGTACGTTTTTGTTTTATATAATTCTTCTGAAATCAAAATAACCTGGGCCATGTTACATATTTTGCGCACCCCTATGTCTTTATTTTCACGAAAATTTCTTTTAAGGAGTAACAAGAAATTTTCAAAACAGTAAGCTCCCGTATATGTTAAATATTTGATCAACAAAATACCAAAACGACAGTAAATGTGAGTTCTACAGATAACAATTTCGACTACTTTTGTCTCTTCAGTGCAGAAAGAAATCAAACTAGTAGACTCTATATTATCATAAACTGATGTGGCTGTAGCAAAGCCACAACAGACCTCCCCCTCAGCACTCCCATATCATGAAATTAAAAAGAAAGTCAATGTATCACCCCTTCATTGAGCTGGACAGTAATGATATTCCTTCATGCACATCAACAGACGGACCGACAGAAAGACAGGGTGATTCATATAACCAGCCTAAACTTCGTTATCGGGCATATTATAAGGACATTATCATGGAATAGGGTACCATAATTAATGATTTCCCAGAACAGCAAGGTATAAATTGTAAAGCTAGATATTAGACGTAAATCACGGATACTTCTAAATTTCCAAATGATATTAATTAGCAGAAATTTTACAAACTAAATGCATAGCACTAATAATGCCTAAAAAGAGGTGAATAAATAAAAAGAAAGAAGATATATAGTTTCCGCACCAAGAACTAGTTGATTATGAAATTTCTCAAATCGAGTTAAATAAATTTTGCAAAAGTTTGAAAGCGAGGCTTGCCGAGCTTTTAAACATTTGAAAATTTATTTAACGAGATGTGAGAAATTTCATAATTAACGTGTTTAAGTTGTGGAAACTGTTTCTCTAATGACTAGACGAAAAGCACCGAGGATTGTATTCCGAATAAATTTGGCGGGAAAAATCACGAAACTTGTTCTCCTCTCTAGAGAGGAGAACAAATGTTTCCACGCAGTTCAGGAAGTATGAAAACTGGAAAGAAATTAGAGAAAAAGTAATATACAATCCTTGCTAAAATTATAACCACATTGAACTAACACAGTAGTATATTACGTTAATATATAATTTTTACAATACCCCCTCCCCCTTTTTACAACCTTCGCAAAATATTGTTCTAAAAATTACACCGTATTTAAGTAAAAATTACCACATATACAATTTATTGATTTTGTTTTTTCGAAATAGTTTTCGGCGCTTTCCGCAATTAATGTTACCAGATTCCTGGCCTTTTTGTGTTGATTATTAGGCATAAAATAACCCTTTTGAAAATCTTAACAATGTAACCCTTTGTTAATCTTAACCGTAACTTTCTTGTAAGCTTCATTTTAAGGCGACAATCCTCCTATGTGCATTTTTTTTTTTGCATATCCTCTCACGTTTCATATTTTATTGATAGTAACCCCTCTGTTTGTAGACTACATGAACTTATCTATACTCTCATGCTAAATTACTAATGCCGGCAAAAAACAAACAACATGATAGTCACTATAACCTTTAAATTTAATTAGACATACAACACCTCCATGGCTTTATATCATTGCAAAACATTTAATTTATTTATTTGATTTCTATGATAGTTGAGCTCCGTCACTTTGTCTGTTAATCCAGATAAGTCGTTCTGGTTACACCAACACATCCCTAAAGTCAAATTAAATTAGTATGTTTCACTGGTTCCCGGAAATTACTGGTAAACAAAACTAGATATTTCTTACGAAGTCGTTTCCGGATAGGTACAGTGCTCCGCTGCCGAAATATCATCCCGTATTGAGAAAATTGGAATTAAATAACTGACGTATTCGATAGGAAAATGCAATATTGAAAATAATTAATTATCTATCTAATTAAGGTGTAATCTTCTTTTTGGGGAAAGCCATATTTGGTGAATCTATCATATCCGCAAATGCAGTGAAACGTGGGACGTTTTGAATATTCACTGATTAATAATCATCAGCCACTAATATTCCGTAACCAGATTTCGCTGGTTCTATTTAATCCGCGGAATTCATTTATGAAATGATATTCGAGAAAGGCTTGACGCGAGGAAAGGTGTGTATCGATAAATTTATCCAATAAAAAGCAGAGACACTAAAGGTAAAAGTTAGTATGCAATAGGTTGTAAAAAGAAAGATTTCATATCTCTGTTGCTGTGATAAAGGAACGATTTATTATTGAAACTTATCAGTTGTAGGGTATTATCGGTTCATTTAGGGTGACTGATATAAAAAGCCGAGTTAAATCTTTTGGACATAAATAAATAAATTTAACATAAGTGGTAAGACAGTGACTTAACAGTTTATAACCATGACAAATATAATTTCCTGTGTGCTGAAGACGGTGTATTTAGTTGTAATATTGGCAAGTCTAGTACATGCTGGATTCCTGGAACAGTTCTGTGCACAGAGATGCCAGTTTGGACGGGGAGGAAATTTATGCCGATGCAATGGATTTCACTTTGCAGGAAAACGAACATCATCGGACAGTTTATTAAACAGTGGTAATAGCCGAGAATTATACAAACAATTAAGTAGGGAAATACCTGCTGTTCCTCAGATAGATGTACCTTATTTTGAAAATAAGAAAGAGAAATCATTAAATAGAATAAAAGAAATGCAGTTAGCCAGAACGTTTTTACGATGGTTAATGAACTCTGTCCAAGGGAGGTAAGCATGTTTTTTTAATCACACCATCATACATTTTTTTCTTACTTATGCATTAATCAAATTGTTCCGTTTTTTTAATTAAAAAGCAAATTAGAAATTTCATTTTTCAAAGAACAAATACAATGGAATTTTGGTCGAAAGAGAAAGGTTTAAGTGTGCATAGATCATTTCAAAAATATCTGTTTATCAACAATATGACCCGTAATAGCTTTTTATTTTCATCCAATTTTTTTAGTCCAATTTCAAAATTCCTGGAGAGAGTTGCATCTGTCATCTTCAAAATTAAAACTTGATGTCATTTCGGTTGTTTCCGTATGGCAGAACGTTTATATGTTATTTATTTTTTTTTAATTTATTCATTCATTTATTTATTAAGTCAATGGATATATCACTTGTTAAACATTTGAAGTACAATGTATATTTTACATGAAATATAAATCAGATAATAACTTTGCGTTTGAAAAACAAGAATAATGGGATATAGTCGCTATTTATGGAACAACTTCATAAAAATGGATTTTGTATATTTTATGAAACGATGAGGAAAAAGGCTATATAAATGTATTTAGCAAATACCCAAGAATATTCAGTATGCACCCTATAACTCTTTTCGCTGAATCTTTACATTTTAGCGATTCAAATCTGGAAACTTGTGTCTGATCTAAAATTGAATTAATTCTAAATAGCACTTTACAAATGCAAGTCTTCTGAAAACGAAGTAAAAATAATTTTGCTAATAAGTGTGGCAATTATCTCGGTATATATTCCTAATGATAACAATTTAATTACATAAGATACATAATAACACTTTCATGTAACATCAAGTTCTCCTGATACAATCATAATTCTGTCCGTATGTCTGACGAGGGTAACATGGGAAAGTTCTTATAAATTCTTATAATCGTGATGATAGTGCATGTCGACGTGTTCCTTTATTCTTTGATACAATTAATATTTATCCTTTGACTTTTTGACAGAAAATGGGGAACAGGATACTAAAAATTTCACTTTTCTTTTGCACATTTGCTGCACTTAAATAAGTCAAAGGATTCGTTTAAAAATGCATTAAGATGCATTGTAGTACACGCTTCAAATGTCAAGGACATCTCTTTAAATTTAAATTCTGTCCGTTCAATTTTCGATAATTCTGTTTGTTTAAGCGATTAATTGTTTCAGGATGAGGGGTGACAGAGTTATTCCTGATTCTGTCCTAATATAATATTTGACGTTGATTTGTTGATAAAAGTCTCTCGATTCAAAAATCTCAAGTATGTTTCTATCCAAATTACAAGTTAACTTGGATTATCGGTTACAAATAATCATTAATCAATGCATTATTGTAAATGCATTTCTTTAATTAAAACGTAGTGTTCTGCAAATTAGATATTCCCTGTTGAAACCTTACTATAGTTTATAGTTACTGACTAACAGTCTGAAAATATCAAATTCATACAAAAGCATGTAAGAAATTCAGCATTCTACAAAATTTCATGATCTACGAATTTTGATATTTCTCAACAATACCCGAAAATGTCAATTTATGATCTTGTGTGATACTGCATTGGTTTATCACACAAATGGTGGATCAAGAAGGGGATTTCAGGGGTTGGAACTACCCCTTTCTGGAACATTTTTTTTCATTAATTTCGTGCAGAATGTCGGCAAAATGACAAAAATGGCAAAAGTAGCCTAGAACCACCATTTTTCATCTGGAACCCTATTGCAACTCCTCCTTTTTTCCAAATTAACAGCTTTAATATTTCCTTTGAGTTCAGGTTTGAAGGGGATTGGTTTTTCATGTGCATTCAGTCAGAGGAACCCCTCATGTTATCCACTCAATTATCAAAATTAAATATGCAAATAATTTTAACAAAGAAAAAAAGGATTATTTAATTTATAGTCAGGCATTAAATCTAAATATTTTTACAGTCTAGATCTCAATGACTGGAATGAAACGGGCTTCGGTTCGTCTTCCATTCCGGTCAGTTTGCCAGTTGATTGCTTACTCGCAGAGCATGAACTTATCAAGGGTAAACTGGTGCCAAATTATATTTAATTCTGTAAACATTTTAATTTTCTCACATACAACTGTTAAATTGAACAGTTTAGTTTAGGCTGTTGAATTTGGTCATTTGATTAAAAAAGAAAACGACTGTTCTCCTTTAACCATTTGAAAAACGTATGCTTCTGAAACAACGGCAGTAGAATACCGAAGGAACAAAGGGGTGAAATTCACAAAAATCGAAGTCCAAAGACAGGGCAAAAACGAGAACACAGAAAGAATGACGTTAGACACAAAAACAATGACGCCAGACAGACAGAAAGCACAGAACCAGAAACCACAACATTCAGAACAAAGGCACTCACAGTGTAAACTCCAGTGAAACTGAGAGTGACATCAGGTGCTCCGGAAGGGTAAGCATTTCCTGCTCTGTTAACAGCACCCGTCACACTGTGAGTGATTCAATCCGGGAAAATGTCAAAGTCGGTAGTCAAATCCGGGAAGACGTGAATCTAGCTGAAAATGTCCACTTTCATTTGAAATACTGACACGTCATATCTTGCAATGATGCTATTGTGACGGCCATAGAATTTCTGAATAATTGAAAGAAGTCTACAAGTTTATGCTGTTATAAAAATGCACAAAATTTTATGAAGAACAATTGCTACAGAAAGAAAACTATTGTCAGTTTCGCTAATACATAACTGAGAAGCTTCCTTGTTAGTTATATGATCAGCGTAAAATCATAGATTAATATACATTGAAATTGATGAAATGTATGCTGATTGGTACAACATGCTTAAACAGTATTATTGTATGAACAAGAAAGGAAAAGGGGTAAATCTCAAGGAGATAACACGTCATCTCCAGGTAAAAAAGACCCAAAACAAAGCTTCTTAGGGTCACCGTACGGTCTTCAACACAGTGAGGAACCTCACACCATATAACAAGCTCTACATGGCCCCAAAAGGTAGAAAAGTAAATAAATCAATGGAAACAAACCACATCCAATAACCTGAATATCAAGGAACTAAAATCTTATCAGAAGACAAGGACAAGCACATGACCAACTTAAGTAAGATTATTTTATTAAGAAGTAAGTCGTTCTCTGTCCTGGATTTGATCTGACCATTTTAGGGTACGTCATCAGCCCTTAGACTACTGTCTTGATTTAAGGGGCACTGAACAAGCATTATTTGTCAAAATGGCAATTTACTGAGTACTGGCGTATGCGTGTTTCTCGCATTCAGTCATACTTAAATATACAATGATTACACGATGACAAACCATAAAACCTAAGATATACAAGTATTTTTGGTGGATTATTTAAATCCTCAAACACATTTGACGTGACAGCAATATTTATAAATTATTTATATTTATATTTATAACTTGGTGTATCTATAATAACTGTTCATAACAAGTAAAATTACTCATTCTAAAATTTTCGAGCTTCAGCGAGTTCCTTGATTGTAAATTTGACTGGCAGTATTTGACTGTGGTGCTTTTGACTCATCATATACGAATCAAATTTTAATTAAATATATCATACATAAAGTCAAGATCAATCTGTGACCGTTTCATGTATCTTAATATTCAATAAAACCACATGTTATCAACATTCAAATTTGTAATGCTTACCATTCTTTATCTTCGGGACCATGACAAATATTGCTTAACCAAGAAAGATGAATTGACTGACAACATGTAATCGAGACCTAAAATTTAAAAAATCCAAAAATAAACCACCATATCCATCCTTGGACAGACTATGAGGTGTTTCATGCCTTAATAACTAGCAAAAAAAAAAACGATTGTGATTTCACAAAAAAATAAAGAACATATAGTCCCCACACCGTCACCTGATATTCACAATTTAAATAACAACATGTCCGGAAAACAAACAAATAAACAAAACAAAAAAAAACATAAATAACTTGATAAACACCCCTTTTTGGCGCAAGGAATTCCAGGTGTAATCAATGAAGGAATATGGAGTAAATGCACATGAGACAAAGTCTCTACAAATACATGGTAAAAACAGGCAATGGAGCGACGCTTTTATTGTTGTTCTTCATCTTGAAGTCACCATGATTCCTTCAACAATGAGCTTTGCTCATACCTCACAGTACGTTCAAGACGATCCCTTGCACCGGTTTGAATGGAATTCATTGCTAGATATACCTTAAGAAGTACCTCATTGGAAGCCAATAACCAAGTTAGAAATGAATAAGATACATATATAATATTATATGATGACAGCAGAAATTACAGCAGAAATTACGGACGCAATCTACTTAAAATTAGATCTACCAACAGTCACTGCATGGTGGATCTAAGGGACCGACCATTTAACTTGAAGTGGGGGGGCTATGGTTTTTTCTAAAAAAATATTTTGGATCTGATTTTATGTGAAAAAAATATTTTGGCTGCCAAAATGATGAAAAAAAATTTTCTGAATGAGGTTTTCTGTCCCAAAAAATAATGTTAATTTTGAAAAAAAATATTTTGTTGATACGCGTGCAAAAAATAAATAATTTGTTTCGCGCGAAGCGCGAAAAAAATTTTCTGTCTAGAAAAAACCATAACCCCCCCTTCAGGTTAAATGGTCGGTCCCTAACATCATCCCATTTAACTTTCAGTTCTATGACCTTTGACATCAACCAACAGAAGAATCCAGTCTTCATAATTTTGAGGACATTAATGTTTATGATAAAAGCCGAGGATTTAACAGAAAGTAAAATGGGATGTTGTTAGATCTTCCATGCAGTGACTGGACAATTGGTAGATCTAATTTTAATTAGATTGTTTCGGACGTTTCTTTAAATAACCGAATTTCACTCATTTTGCAACTGGGGAATTTCTGTATTTTGTATTAGACCTTTTATTCTGTGCATGCTTTTTAAATATCACCTAGGCATAGAACGAAGACAATCGTCCTTTATTAATTTGAAAAAGTCAACCAGTGATGATTTCTGTGAAATGCCAACTGAAATTTCAAACTAGGCAATTAGTTTTTAATCTACTTATGTGCATTAATCATAGTGATATATAACTCGCCTTATGTTCTTACTTAAAAGGTGTAACACTGAAAATATCTTATTTTATCAAACATCACGTTCTTACACGTGAACAAAATATCAGCTTTTACTAATATTTCGGATTATGGATTTCCAAATGTTTTCATTTGGTCTGCACTGAACAGACATATGTTGTCGAAATGCGCATATGCAGAAACTGAATAAACAGTAACTTCGGTATTTTGTTATTTATGGAACATTCCCATATAAGCAATATGAGAAATTCACTAGCCTGAAAGAGAGCCAAGGGCTTATGCAAAATTTGCAAATTTTATGGTATTACGGATGGTAACCTGAGTTTGCCTTATAAAGTAACTATTTTTGAACATTGTTAATAAAATAAAATGCACGTTAAGTTTAATTTTCACTGTGATAGATTTTTGTGCCCCGCGTTATTGCCCTTGAATTACTCAAATCTGCAGATTTGATGATTTTCGTATGACACTTCAGTTTGTTCTGAGGTTAAATTTTAATATGTTGGAACAAACTATTACATTACAAGTCCAATATTCACCGTCTTCAGTTTATTTGTTCTATGGTTATTGTCCTTGGAGTACGCAAAATCTGAAATCGTTATTGGTTCCAGATTATAAATTCTTAGCTTTCTTTGCAGTAAAGTTGTTATATTTTGTGAGCATGTTGCTATCACAGGTCCGGTTGTGTTTTCACCCTGATCAGTTTCTACATTCCAGAGTTATTGCCCTTTAATTACGAAAAACATCTGCACATTACGGTTGACTTGTGTTTTGTCTGGAGTAAAATTTGAAAATCTAATGCATATGCATGTCATCACTGCCCATTTAAACTTCTAGAGAATGTCAACTGCCATCAAATGTATGTTCTAAATAATATAATTATAAATTTTGGCCAATCAAAAAAGATCTTTAGATGTTCCTGCGATACCAGGATTACTAATGGACGAGGTATATTTAGTAATCAACTGAAAACCCTCTTCCAGTTTAATCGACTTGACTTCTATATCAGTTGATATGCAGAAAATAAATTAAAAGTGACTTCGGTAATTTGTTAATTACGACTATATCTATAGACAAACTATCTCGACGAGGCAAACTTTAATACGATTTGTATCAAATCGAATAAGTTCATTTTAAAATTCAGGAACGAGCCTCCGGTGAGTTTCTAAAAATTGAAAATCAACTAACTGATATTGTAATATAATATGGATATTTTTCGTAGATTTATTGCAGACTAAAAACTTGCACAAGCAGTGTAATTACTTCATGACATCGTTTACACCTGTCTCTGAATTGGAACCAATCATCGGCAAACATTTTTAGCAAAACGGTTGCTTTATATTCAACTTGAAATATTGTTCGATAAATTTTGGATACGAGAATTTAACGGAGTTAGACGGAATCATATGAGAAAAAAATACACCTGTAACCTTATATCTTAACTTCAGATTTCGAGACGATCGGATCACCTGACTGTTGGAATCAGACTTTGGACTATATCGATCCTAAGGAATTATTGAATATCGATGTTTAACCGAAATTAAATCGATAATATATGCATTAAATCGAATTTGTGCAAATTTAACACATTCAGACTAAGATAAATATCTTAGATAACCAATGACAATCCCGGCAGAATAAAATGGTGTATGTTTGTCTTATAATTACATTCGTTCTGTTTTGTATGAAAATCGATATATTTGATTGGTGCAGAGTACTTCCGATCACTTCCGTAAGTGAGTTTTATCAGTCAGTAAAACTATACCATCACGTGACTCCTTGAGGACGACAAAAGTAAACAATGACGGCGGAGTAATCTAAACAATGAAATGGCGCCATCCACGATTTTCATTAAGAAAACTTGCGTGAAACTTGCATTCTATATACGGAATGTAAGTATAGGTATTGAATGCAATATTTTAGCTTGGACCGGGCGCACATATTTAAATGAAGCGCTAGTGCGCTTCATTTAAAATGTGCTTCGGTCCAAGCTTTTACACTACATTAAAACTATATATTGCATTCAATTCTTAAATTAATTGGTCTCCCAGCCGACAATCAGCTTTACCAGCGACGTGAATTTATTTCAGTTCAGAATCAGATAATATTTGACAATAGTATGTCGTCAGAAAGTGATGATCGCTTGTAACCGCGAAAACATAATCTAAAATTTCAATTAAAGGCGATTATTTTCACTAATTAGAATTTACTTGTAAAGCTCCAATACATCTCATCGGTCTACTCTATTTCCAAACAAAACTTAATATCTTGATCATCTTTCATTAATTTATGACGGTATACACGTGTTTGGGTCTCCTTACCTGGTTTTTCCAAATATCAATAAAAAATATTCGTTCCAAGTTAATTTCTTTGTTTTTTTTTAATGTTTACTGTAGCGTTTCATGCTGGTTTTGTATTTCGTCAGTTTTCACATTGCTGGGATCTCATTTTTGGTTTCAAAAGTTTGGCAGTTTATCGCTTGAATACCTACATTGTATATAGGTCTCTCACAGCATTTTAAACCTGGAGGGACGCCCACTCCAATGCAATATAATTTCGGACAGTTGATCTTCCCTGGTATCCGCTGACTGTCGTGAGACTTCGCAGTCGAATTCCTTGGTGGGTCGATCTTTTTTGGTGTAGAAGGACTTTGAAGAACTCAAAGCCCTAACTACGCTATGCACCGCCGTTAGCCTGCATGTCTTGGCCCCGAGAGACCGAAGATTGAAGGGGAAATGAGAATGAAAGCCATTGGAAAAGGGAAGAATATGGATAGAGACGGGAAACTGATTTAGCCTACTGCATCGCCTTGGAAGGCTGCTAACTATAGAAAAATTTAGAAGGGTTCTTTATACTGCATCGTCTTCAATGGTTTGCGTCCAGACTTTCTTTGTAACATGTAAAATCTGACTATCCCGCATAGATTGAGCCCCGAAAACCTATTCAGGTGCCGCATATTTTTATTTGATATGCACTGATTCGAAATGACAATATGCAGAAACTAAATGTACGGGAACTTCGATTTTATTGTAATTAACATCCAGAAGCAAGCTTCCCCTCGTTGTCATGACACCTACCACCAGGCTTTGCGCATACAGATAAACAAATACCTTATCATAGAAGTACAGTACTCCCACGTTATACCACCCTTCTTTAATGGCGGTCCCTCCCTTGTTTCAAAAAGAAATTCAGGCCCCTGTTCACTTAGTTTCTATGTAATTTATTACCTCGATATATCGCCAACCTTGCACAAAGCCAAATTTTCGCTTGGTATAATAAGTGACTATACACAATATGGCTATATAACGAGGGTACACTGTATAAAATCACGTCGATGTTTACGACTTGCAAAGGGTTATCGTTTTAAATGACATTCCCTATCTACTTATTTGAAGTACGGGTATGTTTTAAATCGTAAACAATATAAATATTATACAGTTTTATCCTTTTAAACACCCCTTTAAATTTTATAAGAGTCTTGTTCAAGCTACTCAGCACATGGGGTGTTCTAATGTAAACACACTTTATCGTTGAATAATATCAAATTTTATAAAAATCATATAGGTAGACAGGGCGGAGTAATTACATCATTGTTAGTCCGGACTTAAGAAACGACATTGGTATTTAGTATTTCAATTATTTGGTATGGTTAAAAGATCTTTTATCATCTGAAAGACCTGTCATGTTTTTGTATAATAAATGACGGTGTTATGTTAATGTGTTATTTACAAGGATATGCTTTACTTCAAGAACATGGAAATTGTCACGTTGGAGTTTTGCATAAACACAGTAATTTTAGAATTTCGGAAATCATTTTCTAAGGGTCTGGAATCGTCCAAACGTTAACTTTCATTTTGTTAAAGTGATGACCGGAGACTTCAATACCGGTATCAACAAACAATTATGCGGTTTAGTAAAAATGTAACATATATATTTGACATTGAGGTTTTGTAAAAGCGGTATCTCGTGTTTTGTGGACCCATTGATCGGATATCGGAATGGCCATATTTTGTAGTTGTAATCAAAAACGGATTTGAAGAATAACTATTTGAAAATTGGGAATGGGCCGGAGCTAACTTCGAGTTCAATGGTGGGATTTTTTTTTGTAAATTCGGAATGGGCCGGAGCTAACTTCGAGTGTAATTGTTGGATTTTTTTTTGTAAATTCGGAATGGGCCGGAGCTAACCTCGAGTGTAATGGTGGGATTTTCGAATATCTAAGTTTCGTTTGTAAATGGAGGTAATAAACAGAGTTGTCAAGAGCCAAAGTCCATGAGACATAAAGATAACTCAAATGGAAGCCACCGGAAAAATTGTCCACCAAAATGGTCCTGACTTGTAAAGGCATTTAAAAAAATTGTGGGTTATACCGGATGTATCACAAAGTTAACGAATGTTTAATTTCAAGACACTAATTTTGTTTTCATGAATAAATTTTTGTATTTTGATTTTTGTAGTAGGTGTATTAGAAGTTTATATGAGTACTAATTATTTACTCTTCCACAACCTCCATAAAACCATCACAAATTGTTGAACAAACCTTGATTGCAATTGAATTAATTCATTTGAGTAACTGGAGGAGGTGTGAATTGAGAAAAATAATGAAAATGTAATACTATACATGTAGATATAACAACGTTATCAGAAGCTCATCTGAAGCCGAAGCTTATATGCAAAAATTTACAATTTACATTCTTATTTACAATTTATATTCTTCGTGTATAATGAATTGCTCTTTTGTTGTAGCAAAACTAAAGATCCACTCCTACATTTATATTTAACTGATCATTTTCCCCGTTTAAATCATTATAAAATAATTTTATCTTCACGTCTTCAATTTCCTTCCAATATATGACTTCTCTCTTGAGGGAATAATCGTGCTCCATTCTTAAATTTTCAATTAGCATTTACGTTGTTGTGTGTCATGTACCACTTAAATTTCATTAAGCGCAATATATTGGCAAAAACAATATTCTGACATAACTAACAATATTAAAATTATATGTTTTATATGTTTTTTGCTTAATAAGTTGGTCTTGCGTCGAGAAAGCTTGCAGACGCAGCCAAACAATGTTTCGGGGGAAGGGGTGGAGTGGTAACCCGAAGACCCAAGTTTACCATGAATGCCAAAAATAGTACTTTCAAATCAATATAAAAATCATGCAAAAATGATAAAAATAAGTAAAGTTGTCGCAATAGATATACGACAAAAAAAAAACTTTTTTGGAGGTTAGGAATTATCTTATCCGAACGTAGCATTTGCCAAGAGAATTTAAAAAAATCGTTACCAGAATTTTTGTACCCAAAGCGTTGGTGTTGTCCCCAATTACAAGCATGCAGCGGCCAAAAACGAGAGAAATGTTAAACCAGCCTTGCAAGCAGGAAAAGGCTAGGTCATAAATCAATACCACGTGGTTCAGTTTGGAAGCACAGTGTTTCCACTTGGCACGTTAGAGACCCTTTCATAGAGTTCGATATGATCAAGCCTGCTTTAATCGTTATTAAAGGTTATCTCTTGCATGCGCAAGCTGGAGAGGGATTAATATGAGCTCTAATAACTTGTATCCCAATGCAGGATAAATGAATATGTTTAAACTAAGTGGTCTCACGAATTTTCTTTAATCCGACAAGAATGCTGCCCAAGATATATTTATTAAGATTATATACCGAAAAAATAAATAGAACAAATTATATTGCTTATATCTCCAAACTAATCAAACTTTAAATTGTTTATGCCCTTTACACCCGTCACACCTAAATAGTCCAATTAGACATCAGACTACGCCATTTCATTAATAATGATTGTTTTTGTTATGCAGATGTTCTTCTTTTGTTATAAGATGTTCTTCTTTTGTTATAAGATGTTCTTCTTTTGTTATAAGATGTTCTTCTTTTCTTTGAAAATGTAAATATTATGGTGTAGTTAAACCCCAAAAAGCGTTTACCTGATGGAGTTTATCTGATTTAAAAAAGGGGGGAAGTTCATGTAAAATTAATTTTTAAATATTAAGATGGAGGGGTTTTCGGAATTTTACCCCGGATTCTAAAACTAACAGAATTAATGGAGGGTACATAATTGCATTTAATGATATCATGGTTTAAATTAAATGCACCATTGGGCCGATGCCACTGCGGTGGAGCAGAGGTCCCAGAGGGTATTCAGAAGCTCAATACTAAGACTTGTCTGACATGAAAATTTTACTTTGCGTTTTATTGAAATTTATTGTTTTTAAAATTCTAACCACCTAAAAATATCGAGGCTTAATTCCGTGTATTGCACTCGTCAGATGTCCTTGGTACATGGTTTGGCTTCTTGTTTCGATACTTTTGGAAATGAGTGCTTCTTTTTGGACGCCTTTTGGATTATGGCTTTCCATATTACATTTATTTGATTTTAATGCTGCTGATGAGGGGTTACTCCTTGAAACACGTGTCCAGCATAACGAAATTTACTGTTTTAATGCAACTTCGGTATTTTTTGTATTTTAAAGATAGTTCAATCAGACCAGATTTAAGATGAGTTCCGAATGACCGAGTCATGGTCGTGCTTTGATAATCTATGACTAGATTGATAAATAAAGTTCTTTTTTTTTTATTCAATCACGTGTATCTGATAGCTTTCAGGGAAATCAGACTAAAATGTAATTGAAATTAAAATATCCGATTTGAGATACATGGGATTTATAACGCAAACATTTTAATTAAGTAATCATTGCGTCCGTGATAAATAATAATTATTGGATGGCTAGAGACATTGATACTTCAACTTACTGTTAAATAACACGACTCGTATTTTCCTCTATCAAATTCGTTGACCCTTTTAAAGAAATCGTCTGTAAATTAAAAAAGAACCTTCACATTACCTTGCTCTTGAAATTTTATTGAAATTTGAACATTGTACAAAAAACTTTATCAAAAGTTGCAGCCAATTTCTTTCGTTAAAGTCAACCGTCAAGTTCTTTGACAGTATAATTCGTGAATGGCCTGGTTTGCTATATGCTTTTGTGATCAAAAATTAAGACACGAAAATTTGCAAAAAAATTTAAAATTGTAATAACAATTTTATACAATTAATTCAAATTTTAAAAAGGGCTACCAGAAAAGCAGAGGAGTTCTGGCATGCCATAAAATCGGTTAAACTCACAATTTCTTTTGAAATGTCTGTAAAAGGTCAGGACCATTGCCGTCGACAATGTTTCGGATGGTTTCCACCTGATTTGTCTTTTTGTCTCATGGATTTCGGCTTTTGACCACTCTGTTCGGTAATTTAGTTATTACCTCAATCGTACACTACATAAAAACAAATTATCGAAGTATAACGGGAAATTTCTGTGGTAAAAACCAACCGTCAAATTCTTTGACAGTGTGTTCCTTGTCATGTCTGGTCCATTATACATGTATGCTTATAAACGAATACAAAGTGTGATATGAAATTGTGTGAATGAGTTAAATTCCAATAACAATCTAAGAATTGTATACAAATCATTTAAATTAAAAATAAAAAAAGAAACGACAACAGGAAACATTTTCAATGGCCGAAAATTACAATCACAGGCCACAACTCACAAGGAATCTGCACATGACACAAATAAAAGACAAAAAACACACGTTAACAAAAAACAGGAACTCGAGGTATCCGGACTTGGTACCTGCACTAGTAAAAGCTAGCGATATTGTTTAACAAGTTTATGGGTACCCATACCTCCACTTTCTCTGTTCCGTATCCCTTAAGTATAAAACCAAATTTAGGTAGACTACTTACTCCATGACCGATGTCTTGAAAACTAAAGAATAACAAAACGTAATTTAGAAATATTGGTCAATGAGTGATTGCCGCTAAGCTGTCGGCAAGCTTGAGGAGCCTAGTCCGCTGGTATAACAATGTCGCACTCCGGAAGAAAAATCAAATTCAAAACTTCCCGAATGGTTTGGTAAAAAATTTAGCATGTATTTCAGTACACATTGGCAGTATCAGTTAGAGGTCAGTATACCTTTATACATCCAGGTCACTGGACCTCAAAGCCAATTTAGCGGATTCATGAAGAATATCCTGTCAATATCCCCCATAATATGAAGAATGAAAGTTACTTCCCAGCTTTCTGAATTTTTATCAGTAATTGCAATTTTTAACAACATTTCAGTAAATCTAGGTTGATAAATGTGCCTAGTAATAAGCTGTATGCGAGTCACGCCATATTTAGATATTTTGTATTAAACTTTTTAAATGTATTGAATAATTTATGAAATCTGTAACCTTGTTGTGAAAGTTAGATGTGATAGTAAGGTAACGTTCATCAAAGAACGTAAAGAGTAGAACAGACGCATACGAATCGTACAAGCTGAGGTAAATACACATCGTAGGATTGAGCCAGAGGAATATCACTCTCAGGAACAGGAAAATTGGTAATAATGAAAATAAAATCATACATTTCATCATAAAGTTTGGGTTTAATGTAAACCTAAAAAGAAAGAAATAAAAACATCGAAATACGAGGCAAACTCATGTACCTAGGACATCCATCCAGTGCAATACACGGAATGAAGCTTTAGTATTTTTAAGGGATTACAGTCAATATCTATAAAACGCAAGGTAAAATTTTCATACCAGACAAGTTTGACTACTAAGCTACTGAATACCCTTGGGGACCTCTGATTCAGCAGCAGTGCCATCGACCCAGTGCTCGCAAAATACAAAAAAATACCCATGTTGCATAAAAACTTTGGATTGTCAATAACAAGAATATCGTTAACCTGTTATCTTTGAAATAAGTTTACCACTGTTTTATACGGTTCCATATCGTACTTTTTTGTATTTATAAAATCCCGTTCATAACACAACAAAGATCTGCAATGAGAGGTGCACAAAACATTATGCTCTATTTACACCTAAATAAGGGCCGTATAATAAAGACAATGACGACAAAATATAGACACATTGCTCAAATGGAATAATTAAGTAAGTGAGAACCGAACCGTCAATCAAAAGAACGAACAATCCATGGACAATGGCAAAATCAGACACACTAAGAAACAAGGACACAACTTGAGTACGGGACAATAAAGAAAAATGAAGACACACATACAGATGAACAACAATAAAAAAAACCTTGGGTGAGATCAGATGTACCGGTAGAGCAAGCATCTCCTGCTTCTTATAAGACACCCGCCGTGTTGAACATGTCAACTCCGGTAGTAAAGTCGAATCCGATAGAGGAAAAACAAACTTTAGTTGTAGAAAAAAAGATCTGTTGTCATCAGGGAAACAGATATCCCATAGCGATCCACAAGATCGTGATGTCGACCGTAAAACGTCTGTAGTGATAACTTCAAGTTTTTTGTAACGTACCCTTGCTTAAGTAGTCTATTTGTAAGCAAATGAGCTCTATCAATTAAGTCACTGTAACGACCACAAGCCCTTGAGTAGCGAATGAGTTGCGAGATGTAAACTCCATATGCTGGTGCATACTTAAGTTGTAGAAAAAAAAGATCTGTTGTCATCTGGGAAACAGATATCCCATAGCGATCCACAAGATCGTGATGTCGACCGTAAAACGTCTGTAGTGATAACTTTAAGTTTTTTGTAACGTACCCTTGCTTAAGTAGTCTATTTGTAAGCAAATGAGCTCTATCAATTAAGTCACTGTAACGACCACAAGCCCTTGAGTAGCGAATGAGTTGCGAGATGTAAACTCCATATGCTGGTGCTTTTGGAATGTTGCTACAAAGAAAAGGGAAGTTGATTTTTGGAAAAGTCAAGTCATCGCGTTTGTCATACAAGCTAGTTTGTAACGTACCTCTGTTTGTCAATTTCAAGACGAAGGTCAAGGGTCAAGGAACTATCCGTTCGAACGTAATAAGTAATAAAATACTGAAATTACTGTCAATTTTAGTTTCTGCACCGTGACTTCAATGTACCGAAAAAAATTGTAAAATAATGACAATCATAAATATAATTTAAAAAGAAATGAATGTATTTGTTTTGGGTCGTTTAAACCTGGATATGGGATGTTGTCTCCTTGACATTTTCCCCATTTCCTTTCTTTTTCATATATAAACGGTGAAAGGATATGGTGTACATGTAAATGGACATGAGACGAAGTCTCTACAAATAGTACATGGTAATACAAAACATCGGAACAACGCTTTAACTGTTGTTCTTCATCTTGATGTCACCACGAGGCCTTCAATAATAGAAAGATCTCTTCCTAATAGTTTGGTATATATAATTTTCATATTGGTAATTCATATAATATCATATTTTAAAGACTCCAAATTGTATCATTAACTTATAGTTACATTTTTTCATGTGTAGGATTTTAAACTATTTTCATGAAAATTTTAAAGTCGGGTGGAACAGTTAACTGTTAATCGATTTCCGGACGAATTGTTCCATGCGCAAAATAATTGCGCAGTACGACGCCATTCCAATCTTTCCCATGCATACATTTTTTATAGGCACGGTTTTTTATTGTTTATATTTTTATTGTTTTATAAGTTAATAAAACAGTTATTTCATGCCCATTTTCAGGAAACAACAAAACTACTGTCTTCGATGATGAAAATGACTTGTAAACTGTTGCCTTCGGCCTCTGGCTTCAGGCAACAGTTCACAATGGTGAATAAAAGGATATGGAGTAGGTGCACATGAGACAAAGTCTCTACAAATACATGGTAAAAACAAGCAACGCTTTTATTGTTGTTCTTCATCTTGAAGTCACCATGAGGCCTTCAACAATGAACTTTGCTCATACCTCATAGTAACTTCAAGACGGCCCCTAGCACCGGTTTAAGCGGAATTCCTTGTTAATTGTCGAGCAACGCTACATCCGTGTCTTTACAAGTCTTTTCCATCACCTCGGGACAATAGGTTTTGCTGTTTCCTTTAAAGGCATGAAATAACTGTATAATGTTAAATCATTTCAATCATAAAGACATCGGGGCAATTCCATTTTCCAAATTTATAGTATATTTTCAGACATTGTGACTTTTTTTTAATAAAAATATACGTCTGCTAGCTATAATATATATAAATTACCGTTAAATCCTAACACAGGGGGTGATTTTCCACGCCATGTTATATGTTACAATATATTGCACTGTTATTAAGCCTGATCCTGATGTGATGATTACAATGAAGAACTAGTAGTGCGTGTTTATGTGAGATACCGTACAATATGGATTTACAGGGTGATAAATTAACAATAGGGAGGTGTTAATTCTATGTAAATAATAGCTTTTACGTCCATTTACATTAGTTCAAATAGTTTTATAATAACAACAATATTCAATCAAATAGAAGTCTATTTTTGTCTGGGCTTTAGGGGGGAACAATATCAAAATTAGATATTTTTAGTTCTGGTTCAGATGAATGCAAACAAGATTTTAAATAACCGATTTANTCGAACGTAACAAGTAATAAAATACTGAAATTACTGTCAATTTTAGTTTCTGCACCGTGACTTCAATGTACCGAAAAAAATTGTAAAATAATGACAATCATAAATATAATTTAAAAAGAAATGAATATAGTTGTTTTGGGTCGTTTAAACCTGGATATGGGATGTTGTCTCCTTGACATTTACCCCATTTCCTTTCTTTTTCATATATAAACCGTGAAAGGATATGGTGTACATGTAAATGGACATGAGACGAAGTCTCTACAAGTAGTACATGGTAATACAAAACATCGGAACAACGCTTTAACTGTTGCTCTTCATCTTGATGTCACCACGAGGCCTTCAACAATAGAAAGATCACTCTTCCTAACAGTTTGGTATATATAATTTTCATATTGGTAATTCATATAATATCATATTTTAAAGACTCCAAATTGTATCATTAACTTATAGTTACATATTTTCATGTGTAGGATTTTAAACTATTTTCATGAAAATTTTAAAGTCGGGTGGAACAGTTAACTGTTTATCGAATTCCGGACGAACTGTTCCATGCGAAAAATAATTGCGCTGTACGACGTCATTCCAATCTTTTCCATGCATACATTTTTTATAGGCACGGTTTTTATTGTTTATATTTTTATTGTTTTATAAGTTAATAAAACAGTTATTTCATGCCCATTTTCAGGAAACAACAAAACTACTGTCTTCGATGATGGAAATGACTTGCAAACTGTCGCCTTCGGCCTCTGGCTTCAGGCAAAAGTTCACAATGGTGAATAAAAGGATATGGAGTAGGTGCACATGAGACAAAGTCTCTACAAATACATGGTAAAAAACAAGCAAAGGAACAACGCTTTTTTTGTTGTTCTTCATCTTGAAGTCACCATGAGGCCTTCAACAATGAGCTTTGCTCATACCTCATAGTAAGTTCAAGACGGCCCCTAGCACCGGTTTAAGCGGAATTCTTTGCTAATTGTCGAGCAACGCTACATCCATGTCTTTACAAGTCTTTTCCATCACCTCGGGACAATAGGTTTTGCTGGTTCCTTTAAAGGCATGAAATAACTGTATAATGTTAAATCATTTCAATCATAAAGACATCGGGGCAATTCCATTTTCCAAATTCATAGTATATTTTCAGACAATGTGACTTTTTTTTAATAAAAATATACGTCTGCTAGCTATAATATATACAAATTACCGTTAATTCCTAACACAAGGGGTGATTTTCCACGCCATGTTATATGTTACAATATATTGCACTGTTATTAAGCCTGATCCTGATGTGATGATTACAATGAAGAACTAGTAGTGCGTGTTTATGTGAGATACCGTACAATATGGACTTACAGGGTGATAAATTAACAATAGGGAGGTGTTAATTCTATGTAAATAATAGCTTTTACGTCCATTTACATTAGTTCAAATAGTTTTATAATAACAACAATATTCAATCAAATAGAAGTCTATTTTTGTCTGGGCTTTAGGGGGGAACAATATCAAAATTAGATATTTTTAGTTCTGGTTCAGATGAATGCAAACAAGATTTTAAATAACCGATTTATGTTTGTAGAAAATAACATGAGAAAATTTAGTTATTACTTTAACGTTAAATTAATTCAAATGATCAAAATTTTATTTCAGTTTCAATTAATATAAGATATTTTTTTTCTGAACAGCGGTGATTCATGACTTGAAAGAATATGTTCACAGTAGAAATTTGGACTTCAATTTGTACTATATTTCTGGATCCTACTGTCTTGAAATATGTTTTATTATTAACAGACGTAGGTGTGGTCATTAGAGCTAATATTTGATTTTTTCTTACCAGTATCTCTTTGTTTTGCTGATTTGAAATAATGATTAAATTACAACCAATTCTTTATTTTATTTTCATAAGATCAGAGACTTTTTAAATTGTAATATCTTAATCAATATCTTAATCGGTGGACTGTTAGTCCCCGAGTTTATTCACCAGCCCAGTAGTCAGTACT
>MJUU01054273.1:0-12031 GCA_002080025.1 Modiolus philippinarum | reverse complement strand
TTCAGTTAAACATCTCACAAAAGATAAATCAGGCGGTTTAAGAAAAGCACGCATTTTGCAAAAGAACACACAACCATGACTTTTTGCATAAAAAAGTCCAATCACCATTTGATAGACTTGAATGTATTATATATGTATTTTGTTTTATTCCGAATTTCGATTTGTGGAGAACAATCATGCTGTTGTGGCTCAACATATACAACATAGGGATGTATAAAATGATAGAGCTGCTATCGTCTCCAATATACAACGATATATGGGGTAAATGTCAAGCCTAGGGGTTTGCACCTCAGCGTTAATCTACCAATGGCTGGATTTGTCTTTTTATGTGTTGTATATCATTTCGCTGTTTGAACTAATGTATGTGGCATAGCGTAGTTTTGTTATTGATATACATCTCCACAATATTATTAATAACATCACACTCTCAAAATTAACTACATGTAGTAATCACAATATAAAAGTACGAACAATTAGTTTGGACTTTTGGACATGGTACCAGCACAAACTGTAAGGTTAATCGATGTTTTATGTCGTGTTTACATTTTTCATTGTTTGGCACCAATAATTAACCTTCGTTGTTTGTGGTTGTTTGTTGTCTTTCCTGTGAGTTTGGGATTGTTTTGTTGGTGGAGGGTGTGTGATGTTTGGTTTGTGTTTTCTGTCATTGTAGGAGTTCCCTGTCATTCTCTCTCTTATATTCTAATGTGGTCTCGTTAAAAAAACTGAACGATATGATTCGATTTTCTTTGCTTTTGCCATCAATCACGTGGGTACATTGATACCATGATACCATTTTATCTTATATTTAGTCAAGGGATCCCTGCGTAGTAAACTTTTTAGATTAAATGTATTGTTACTGCCATGTTCATGTACTTTTCATTTATTTCATCACATGCCTGAAGTGTATAAATTCAGGAGCCTGAACCATTTGTTGAGATACTCGTGTCTAATAGTGTATATGTTTCGTGCAGTACACAATGTCCATATCTTTGTTTTTGGTAAAGTTGTTTCCATATTTAGTCATATACACTGTACATCAGTACATATATTAAGTATTGAAGTACCAAGAGGGCGACGGTCCACAATTCTGAAGGTTTTTAATTCTTAAGGTTTGGCAGTCGTATGTAGATATATCGTGAGTCCGATATTCAGATTGTCTGATAGCTCGAAGCACCGGTAGTCCAAAAACCAAATGACTGAAGGCCAGATAGTCTAAATGGCTGGTCGCTCAAATGCCCGAAAGTCTGAAATTCGGGTTTGAAATCAGACGTAGGAAATTAATAAAAACTCAAGAAAAAACTAGGGCATACTTTACATTCATTACGCAAAAGAGGATACTGTCAGGATATTCTATGCAAGTTTGTTAGATTAGCTTTGAACTCCGATGACCTGATGATTTTGAACTAACTGATACTGTCGATTTCTGCTGAAGCGTAATAAAGGTGTTACCCTTTTATACCCCGATCGAAGTTTTCCGTCAACTGATAAAAAAAATAACATGCTTGGTTGGTTAACATACATATTTAATTGTACATCCGAATTCAATGTATATATAATCGTGATCTTTTTTTCTAATATAAATTTGAAGTAGCTTATAAAAACCTGTATAGAAGAAATATCATACTGTATTTCTAACGCTTGAAGAATGTATTTGCAAGCAACAAAATTTAAAAAAAAAAACTCTTTTAGCATCAATATTTAGACAAACACATGTAAAACATGTAAAATTGGTTTCATCTTTTGCAAAAACTTTTTTATCGATATAAGTGTTTAGTATAATAATACTGTTTATTTTTATTTGAAGTATTGTATTACAAGAACTACATGTAATAGTATAGATGAAGATAAACATGATATTTCTTTTCTATCTCGTTAAAACATTGATTAAAATTTCCTAAAGATTTGAAAGAAAAGCCCATATTAAAAACTGCATTTATAACGGGCTACTTACTACATATCCCATAGTTTATATGATATTTTATGAAAGGATATGGAGTAAATGAACAAGAGACCATAACATATATGTTAACTCCAACTGCAATAATTTTAATGAGCTGTATGGCCATTTCGGAAATTTATTCCTCATCAGCAGCACTAGAACCCAAACAAAGGAAATCCATAATTTCAAAAATGTTTAAAATGCATAAAACCAAACGAAATCCGAATAATCAGTTATATCAAATATATATTTTAGGACAAAACTACGATGGTGGGAGTTAATCCTTCGATTTTAGAATTTACATATATTTAAATAATAGTAATTGAACAAAGTGTACACATGAGATATTATCTCATGTACAAGTACACCATATCTAAGAAAAATAAAGAGCATACATCTCTACCACGGGGAATTGTTTTACCAACTCCACACTGCAACTTTAACTGAAACTGAAACTGAAACTTTATTTATTTGGCACGGACCATTAGAGGGGGGTGAGATATTTTACAAAAAAATCATGGCTTTGACTTTAGGTGGAAAAAATAAGCTGACCTGCTGTGACCCGAAAAAAAGTATCCTTGTTCACATTTTGCCCATAGAAAAAAAAGTATCCTTGTTCACATTTTGCCCAAAGAAAAAAAAGTATCCTTGTTCACATTTTGCCCATAGAAAAAGAAAATATTCTTGCTCACATTTTGCCCATAGAAAAAAAAGTATCCTTGTTCACATTTTTCCCATAGAAAAAAAAAGTATCCTTGCTCACATTTTGCCCATAGAAAAAAAAGTATCCTTGTTCACATTTTGCCCATAGAAAAAAAAAGTATCCTTGCTCACATTTTGCCCATAGAAAAAAAAGTATCCTTTTTCACATTTTGCCCATAGAAAAAAAATACAACCCGAACATATCTACAATATACACCAAGGGACGGTGCTTAAGGACATGTATGTTGCTTTTATTTAAGCTAGTACATTCCACTTCGTATCTTTTGTAAGAGAAAAACCTTGCGTCTAGGGAAATACTTCCGGTATTAAGGATTCACCCTGTTCATCCACCTGTCCATCTGTCTGTCTATCCGCCTTTCCGTACATATTTCTTATCAGTAGACCACGAATTCCTATACTAGACCACTCATGGATTTTGACGAAACACTACAGTTGTAGCACAGCACCTGCAAATGTGCATGTGGGAATGTTTTCTTTTGAAAGTAGAAATAATCATGCCCTTTTTAAAAGTGTGTTCCTTGTCAGCGCAACGCTTCCTGGGGGTGTCTTCCTAGCCTAGTCGTTTTACTCTAATCAACAATACACAGTTGTACAACACCATCTGTAGATGTGCATGAACGAAAATGGTTGCTGTTCCAAATTTGGAAGGGGAGAAATTATTGCTTAACATTTAACCGTTTAGATTAACACCGATTAATTATTGATTAAAAGCCGTCTACTTTTTGATTATTTGATTACCAATAAAATATTTATTGATCACCAAGGCAAACATTTAATGATTATTTGATTATGAAGGCAAAAATTTAATGATTATTGGATTCCAGGGGACCCCCTCCCCCATGAGGACCCTCAAAAGTCGTAATTCAATGGTCTTCAATAAAATTTTATTGATTAATTTTCTAATTTTTCATATCTGTTTTGTAAAAGATACCATTTCTGTATGGCTTCATATAGTTATACTGAGTTTTTTTTTTATTTTACTTTTTATAGTAAATAGCACCACCTTCACATTGCCAACTTCGTTCGTCCCAAGATAACCCTTTTTTTCACTTTCAAATAATTTTATTTCAAATATTCTTGTTACAAAATTTGCGTAGGGGTCCAAGTTCCCCCTAAGCAATCATGTGAAACCTCCCTGATTCCCCAAGATAAGTTAATCAGGTTATAAACAAAAACCAATATTACATCATAAAATAAATAACATTTTACTAATATAATTATTATGGCTTTAAAAACATATTCATAATTTTTTGAAAAAATTAGGTAGTTTAAAATTCTTCTAAAGAATCTTGTATTTTTTTCAATAGCTTGTTTTCGAACTTAAAATCAACTATTCTTTTTCTATATTCTCTAACAAACAAAAGAAAAATATTGATTTCATTGCTTTTCGATCTGTTCTGAAACATAATATGCTTTATAAATACTAAAGCTAAGGCTAATACAGTTAAGAAATAATTGAAACAGTAATAATTTTTATCAAAAATTTTATAACCAAAGACTAAATGTTTTAAAGAAACTTTTACTTCAAAATTGACCTTTTTCAAAATATTTTCTATTTGTACCCAAAAATTCCTCAATTGCTTACACAATATAAAAAAGTGTTCATAATCTTCTTCAGTTTTACAACAATTACAAAGTTGATTTTCTGATATTTTCCACTTGAAAAGTAATGACTTATTTGGTAATATATACTACAATAGTTTCCATCGAAATATTTTTAATCGATTTTCTGTTAAAAATGAAATATAAAGACATTCGTGTATTTAAACAAAAGATTGTTTTCTAGAGAAAAAAGTCTAGACCAATAATTAACTCCAACTGGAGATACAAAAGATATATCCCTAAAAAATGTATAAAATTGTTTACCTGTAATCTCTGTTATCTCCAAACTAAACAAAACCAAATTTGTTCCCCCTTTTTTATGTTCAATTTACTATTTCTAGACTCATCTAGATTTCAGAATTGTTATCCATTCTTTTGGTAAAGCTTTCATCAATTTAAGATATTCTATGAAAAAATTTCTTTTACATTTAATTTTCTCATAAATATCTTTTTGACAAATTGCTCCTGCTTTATTTAAAATATCATTGACATATATAATGCCACTTTCTATCCAATCTTTAAAAATATACTTTTGTTATCAATTTTTATAAATTTATTTCCTCATATTACCTGTTTCCTTTCTTCCCTAAAGTTTGAAGGATTTTCTGTTTGCCCTCCACCGACTTCTATCCAAAATTTTAAAATGTCTTTATAAAAATCAGGCATATCTTTGTATGCTTGCATCAAACAAATGTTTGAAAAATTTATATTCATTTGAAATACAAGCCAATTCTGTCCGAATTTATCAAAATATCTTCTTGGAATTAATTTCCAATTTGCTATCGATCCTTGAACCAAACGAGCAATCCAAGATAACTTTAAAGATTTAAAATAACTGTGAATATCAATCATTTGAAGACCCCCTTTATTGTATTCTCCTATCATCGTCTGTCGTTTGATTTTATCCCGTTTTCCACCCCAAATAAACTTAAAACATGGTGATTCTATTTCTTTTATATATTTATTTGGTACGCATACTACACTTGCTAAAAAGGTAAATTTTGGAATTATTAAGGCTTTTATAATTAGGATTTTTCCTAAAATTGTCAAATTTCTCTTCTCCCATTGTTTAAAAAGCCTTTTCATATCATCAACTTTTTTATCCCAGTTTAGACTTTCACATTCTGTTTTATTATGCCCAACATAAATACCTAAAACTTTAACAGGATTTTTCGCCCAGTGTATATTTTCTACCTTATCCTTACAATGTTTCAATTTTCCAACCCATATACCCTCTGATTTATTTCTGTTCAAAATAAGACCTGAAAACGTTCCAAATGTTTCTATTTCGTTTAGTGCTACGGATATTTCTGCTTTTGAACCAAAAAATAAAGTAGCGTCATCAGCTAGTTGGGATATTTTTAATGTACGTGTAACTCCATCTAACTTGATTTGAATTCCTTTAAAATCTTTACTTGATCTAAGTCTCAGAGCCATTATTTCTACTGAAATAACAAATAAAAGCGCAGATAAAGGACAGCCTTGTTTAATACCTCTAGTATTTTGAAAAAATTCCGAAATCCACCCATTGTTTGCCACACATGTTTGTACATTACTGTATAAAGTTTCTACCCATCTGATAAAAGAATTCCCAAAGCCAAAGTGCCTTAAAGTTTTAAACATAAAACCCCATTCTAAAAAATCGAAGGCTTTTTTAAAATCAAGGAACAGTATTGCCCCTTCAATTTTATATATATCCGCATAGTCAATAACACCTTGAATCTGTCTTAAATTAAAACCAATAAACCTATCTGCTAAATATCCTGTCTGATCTTCGTGAATGATTTTTGGAAGAACCTTTTTCAATCTCTGTGCGAGAACATATGAGAGTAATTTTGAATCAGCATTTATCAAAGAAATCGGCCTATAATTATCCAAAGAGAAAGAGTCATTTTTCTTGAAAATCAACGACAAAATACTTGTACGTTGTGAAACAGATAAAAGTTTGTCATTGTTACTCTTATTCAAAACAAAAACCAACAAATCTTCCAATTTATCCCAAAACATCCTGTAAAATTCTACAGATAACCCATCCAAACCCGGAGATTTATTTAATTTCATTTTATTAATCGCCTTGGTACATTCATCAACAGTAACTAAACCCTCACAAATTTGCCTTTCATCATCATTTAATTTCCTGTCTAATAAAGTGTCTGAAATATAAATATCGGATAAAGTAACATCTGGATTCTCAGACGTATATAAAGATTCATAATACTTTTTTATTAAACATAATATTTCCTTTTGTCCTACAACAGTGTCTCCATTTTCTCTAATTAGTTTATTTATTGATTTTTTAACTTGTCTTTTTTTTCTAAATCCAAAAAATACGAATTATTTTTTTCCCCTAATTCAACCCACTTCTCTCTCGACCTAATTTGAGCACCTCTGGCCTTTTCTTTATATCTTTCCTCTAACTTTGTTGTAATGTGATCAATTTCTTTATCTAAATTATCGTTTTCCCCTGTCATTGAATCCTTTAATTTTATTTTTTCCTCCAGTTTTCCTTCTAATTCATTTGTCCTTTGATTTTTCTTTGCAATAACTAATAGTTATCTCCCTTGTTTGTATCTTAAAAGTGTCCCATAATAATTTATAATCCACAACATTTCTTGCGAACTCTAAACGAAGCTTATCATTTAAACCATAAATCAACATTTGATATTTTTTATCTTCTAAAACCGAATTATTTATTTTCAAAAATCCCTTCCCCTTTTCAGCTACCTCCCTCTGAAAGTTGATAAATACACTTTGGTGATAACCCTTATCGTAACGTCCCTACACTCAAAACGCAATTATTACGTGATCAAAGCGTACAAATATTATTTATTTATTTATTCTTTAAATGCACATTTGTACCCCGAAGGATTGAAGGCATATACAAATACATCATACATTTACAAAGATATACAAATATAGCAAAAACATAACATTAAAGATTACAATTATGCAGTGGTAGAGTCCACTCTCCTCAGTGCTATTGACTTTTTAATGAATGGTACCATAAACTGCACAATTTGTGGTGTTGACATAATTAATTTTATTTTTTCCTATCTGTCATATTCATTAAATCTAGGACAGATCCCATTTAAATCTGTTAACATAACATTTCTTAAATTATTGTTATGCTGACATTTAAAGAAGAAATGAAATTCATCTTCGACCTCATTTATGTTACAAAATTAACAAAATCTATTTTCTCTTTTCACTCTTGTGTACCTTCCCCTTTCAATTTCAAGAAAGTGGTCAGATATACGCATTTTGCATAACAGCTTTCTATCACACTCCTTAATTCAACTAATATTAACATATAATGTCGAAATTTGGTACATGGATTTTTATGAGAAAATAATAAAAGCTTCAAAGAGGGAAAAAAATAATACTAACTTTGACATGCTGTCATTAATAGATACTAGTTTGAAAAGGTAAATTTAAGATTCTGCAAGTACACTTTAGGTTTAAGTAAGCAGTCTGTTAATATTGCTGCTCGAGCTGAATTAGCCCAGTATCCTGTAGATACATTTATTAAAGTACAGGCCATTAAATATTAGGCAAGACTTTCAAGTAACATCTATAACCTATTACTAGCGGATGCTTTCTCTGTCTTAATCTTTGCACTCAACGGGCACATATACATGGTTTTCTTTCATAAATGAAGTATGTATATCTGATACATGTAATATAGACTTAAATGAAATAGCAAATACTGATTATGAAAAAGACAAATACAGTTTCACAAAAAATATAAAAGATAATTTATGAAAGTAATTATGAAAAATTATTCTTTGACAAATTAAGTACAGCAACTGAAAGTAACACAATTTTCTTGTATAGTAAAATAAAAACGAATTATAATATTGAAGAATTTATTTTAAAAATGGAATATGAAAATAGAAAAAATTTATGTAAAATTCGAATTAGTGATCATTTTTTAGAAATTGAGAGAGGTAGGTATAAAAAAATCAAAAGAGAGAATAGGATTTGTAAATACTGTAATTTAAATGAAATTGAAAATGAAACTTATTATTTTTTCACATGTCCGAAATATGAAAGTGAACGAAAAGAATTAGAAAACTAGAGGCTCTCAAGAGCCTGTATCGCTCACCTGGACCATGGCCAATACATAAAGTCAAATAAATTTCTATGATAAAGGGTCTTTTTTCAAAATATGTTAACAAACCTTTTGATATGATCTAACTTGAATAAACTATTTTCCCAATAGCCTGCTATCTTGGATAAGGGATGGATCTGCAGGACACAATTTTAAAGAGAATAAAGTGTTGTGCCAAAGTTTATTTCCAAATGGCCAGACGGTTTTAAGGAGAAGATCTTTGAAGGTACTCCAATATTAAACTTTGTTTCCAATTGAAAGCCAATTTCATAAGGTGCAGACTTGAAGGACATCTATTTTGAAGGGGACCATCTAAGGTACATTGTGATTAAGTTTTGTTCTTACTAGCCCAGTTGTTTCAGACGAATATGTTTTTTCCATAAGGTCCAGTAATAAATTAAGTTCCCCACCGGTGGCCATGTTGGATGACAAATAAGCACCAAAGTAACAATACTTAGTCAGCATCTCATAAGCATTTCCGTCATGCCATGTTTGTTTCAAATCTATTTTTATGCAAGATACATACAAGTCATCAACAGTTCATTTAAGTCTTTGTTAAATTGCAACAGTCTGTGTAGGCTATCTAGAAGCTACTGCTTCATAAGTGAAAGCAAGCCATTTGTTTGGTGAGAACAGACCTTGACTGCGAGGTGTTTAACGTCCTTGACAACCTTTGTGAGTTTCGCACAGAAAGCACAAACCTTAGACACCATATACTTTATATACAAATATTGTAAATATGTATATAAGGGTAAAGATCAAGAAAATATTTTTGTAAAAAATTGTATAAATTTGTACAAAAACGAATACTTTGCTCTTGATTATAGAAGAAATAAATGCTTTTAATAAAGTGATAGCACGGAATTTCTCTAAAACTGAAAAGAGAAAAGTTATTCAAAGAGGATTTGAAAACAGAATTTAAAGGGAGATAACCCATAACAAAAAAAAAAAATGGTGATCAACAGGCAATAACTCCTACACAGGCATTTAGATTGTTCTTCAAAATGTCAATGAATGTGGATCTAGATATGCTGAATATTTTTCCAATTTACACATCACCTCTGCCTGATTACAGTTTTTGAAAGACAGATAAGCACCAAAGTAAGGATACTTAGTCAGCATCTCATTAGCATTTCCAGCTTGCCATGTTCAGTTCAAATCTTATTTTATGCAAGATGAACACATAACACCAATTACAGACTTTGCAACAGTCTGTACATACTTTAAAGCCTAGAAGCTATTGCTTCGTATTGAAAGCAAGACCTTTGTTTAATAAAACTTCACGAAGGACACCATAAGTATATATCAAAATTGTTATTTTGTATATTGAGGTAAAGATTAAAATAATTTTTTTGTAAAAAATTGTATAAATGGGTACAAAAACGCCTGTTTTGCTCTTGATTATGGAAGAAATATTTGTTTTTAATAAAATGATAGCAGGGAATTTCTCTACAACTTAAAAGAGAAAAGTTATTCAAACAAGATTTGAAAACAGAATTTAAAGGGAGATAATTATAACCCATAACCAAAAAAAAAATTATGGTGAAAAACAAGCAATAACTCCTACACAGGCCTTTGGAATTTCTTCAAAAATTCAGAGGTGGTAGACCTTGATATGCTGAACATTTTTCCAATTTAATCATCACCTCTTTCTGTTACAGTTTTGGAAATAAAAAATAAAACATGCATAAATTTTGATAATTTTACGGAAAAAGGGCTGTAACTCCTAGACAGGTTTTCCGATTCTCTTTAAATTTCAGGGCAGATAGATCCTGGCATTCTGAACAATTTTACCCGTATGTCATATTTTCGTTATCTGTTACCGTTTTCCAGTTATTGGCCAAAAACTGCAATTTACCCCTATGTTCTATTTTTAGCAACAGCAGCCATGTTTTTCATCGGATCATTATAAAATAAGGATCGTTTGTAGGGAACATGCCAGAGATGATTACTATAAAGTTTTGAACCAATGCATCAAGCAGTTTCAGAGGAGAAGATTTTTGAAAAAGTTTACGACGGACGACGGACGCAAAGTGATGACAAAAGCTCACCCTGGCAAAGCCAGGTGAGCTAGAATATTAATAAAATTTTCCCAGAATTTCATTAACTTGACAAAAATCTTCAACTTAAAAAATCAATGGCGTCTTTTGAATGTATGCAGTATGTTGCTCCTAAAAAAAGTCATTAATACTGCGAAATTGGACTCCCAGACTGCATAAGTTTATTAGATGTTGTATTCTCTTTTCGCATGTTTTGTGTAACCTATTTTTGTATTTGTATTTATGTTCATGCCATCAGCCCGTAAGGGCATAAATGTGCATTTATGAATAAAGTTAATTAAAATTCAAGTTAAGCATATAATCGTTTTGGGTCGTTTTAACCTGGATATGGGATGTTGTCTCCTTGACATTGACCTCATTTCCTTTCTTTTTCATAATCATTCATTTTATACTCATTTTTTATTTTACTGTATATATAAATTTTACTGTTTTCTTTAATTGATTGTAATTTATCAAAAAATAAATCTTCATATTTCTGTTTTAATTGGACATTACTATTAAATGAGGGATTGTTGTGTTAATTGTTAATTATTTTGTATAATATTTTTAATATCAATATTATCAGATTTGCAAACATTTTTTATATATGAGTACCAAGAATAGGTACCAGCACCATGCATGTATTACGCATTTCATCTAGATAATGAAACCGTATTACACATATATATATATAAACCCGGTATAAAATAATATAAGGATGCGAAATATATAATAATGTTGAAGTATTAATAATCATATGCATGAGGACTTTTTGTTACACTAACAACTTGTAATTAGCAAAACCAAAATCTAAAATAAATGACCGACATTAACTACAGAGAAATGTCCAGAGATTTATAACCCTGACGCTCCTTTGTTCCATAGTTGACATGTTGCTGATATTGAGATTGATACGATGTCATCAACTTTCCAAATAAAAGTGTTTATGAGTTTAGGTCGCTTTCAAAGGTTTTAATCATTATAACGCTAAATATGCCAATTATATGAATTGGCTTCATTTCTTATATATACCCATTGTACATCAATATATATTTATTTACAAGAGTAGCTTAAACGATACATACCGTACAGTACGATGGCTAGTTTTACTAGTAGAACTTTTCCAATGCCTTCCTTTATCACCGGACAAGGATGATATCCAGGATTCGCAAGACTTCAGTCTGAAAATGGAATGTTCTCAAAATTCAATTAATTCTAGTCCCGAGCCGCCAAAAGAAAAACAGTCGCGGATGGCAAGTAGAAGCTTATGGCAACCATGGCCGCAATCTGAAAGTGCAAGTTTGTTAAGTGGAGCTTGTGGAGGTCCTAGAGATGACCGAACACCACAGAATTCCAGTACACCACTGCCTGTAACTCAGTCCCAGACGAAGGTGAGCTTATTACCGAACACCACAGAATTCCAGTACACCACTTCCTGTAACTCAATCTCAGACGAAGGTGAGCTTATTACCGAACACCACAGAATTCCAGTACACCACTGCCTGTAACTCAGTCCCAGACGAAGGTGAGATTATTACCGAACACCACAGAATTCCAGTACACCACTGCCTGTAACTCAGTCCCAGACGAAGGTGAGATTATTACCGAACACCA
>MJUU01054269.1:29004-40544 GCA_002080025.1 Modiolus philippinarum | reverse complement strand
TTTTGCCTTTCAGTTCAATGGGATACCCGGTACCTGAATTTGATCCAACAACCATAATATGCAAATGAGCAAACCGATGCTGATTTCTGGCCTATGTGGTCTTGCTCTCGTTTACCAATCTCCCGGTATCTCTAAAAGAGTAGCCGAGCATTGTCAATATACCTCAAGTAACCGTTGAGAAAGTTGTAAAACAGTACGTATGAGGGCTACATAATGCAATCTCCTGAGTAGATAGACCTTAGCGAAGTTGATATCGGAATTCTTCATGTTGACTGACGCGAGGTTTTCGGCAATGACGACCTGCGGTCATATCGATGTTCTTCGTTGCCTTTCTCGGACTCGATCTCAGCCATCGTGTTAAGAGCAGTGTTTAGATGATCGAGCCAATGTTTCAGTCATGGGATTATCTGGACCTGATAATGTAATAAAGTGTAATGTAGCAAAGCTCATTGTTGAAGGCCTCATGGTGACTTCAAGATGAAGAACAACAATAAAAGCGTTGTTCCTTTGCTTGTTTTTTACCATGTATTTGTAGAGACTTTGTCTCATGTGCATTTGCATCATATCCTTTTATTCACCATTTGTGAGCTTCATGTCATCTCATCTCCAGGTACAAGCCTGTGATTCTTGCAGTGAATTGTACACTTGCTAAGATATTGTACTGTCTCGCACACCTTGTTGAACTCTTCATTCTCTTGTGCTAGTTGATAGTCGTTGTGACCGTCATGGAGGTACTCCGGGTCATACTCCAACATAGCTGCATACTTTTGACTGTCGGAGTATTCAAAGATGCACTCAATCTCTGGTTCTGTCCACTCGAAGTTTTATGTCAGAAAATTCTGACCTCGAACTACCGTTGATGTTAGAGAGGTCAAGTACTTTGTTGGCTGTTGTAGTTGTTCATGTTTGGGTTGTTGGCCAGTAGTATATAGGGACGAGCAAAGCCGGATTTGAGGTGGTGGTGCTGTGGTAGTGCTGGAAGTGACGTCATCGGAAGATGAACGCGGACGTGAAAGAAGACACCCACAAATAAAAAACACGGGAAAATAACTAGCAATGGTTATCTCCCTTAGTAAAAATAAATGAACGCGGACCTGAAAGAAGACACCCACAGATCAACAAACAACGACAACTTCCGGCAACATCCGAATGACCAAGCACGAGTCGTTCCGACTAGTGAACATACCGACTTCCGGTCTATACCTGGGTTACGCCCACTTCCGGTCGCTCATGTCCACTGTAGTAAAGTCATACAACACCCCTACGGGATCACGTGTTGTTCCAACACGTCATTTCCGGTTAACATGGCTACTTACAGTAGATACACATCCACTTCCGGTTTACATATGGGGCTACGCCCACTTCCGGTCGCGCATGTCCACTGTAGTAAAGTCATACAACACCCCCTACGGGATCACGTGTTGTTCCAACACGTCATTTACGGTTAACATGGCTACTTACATTAGATACACATCCACTTCCGGTTAACACATGGGGCTACGCCCACTTCCGGTCGCGCATGCGTTATGTTATAAGGTCATACGAGACCCTCGCAGGGTCACGTGTTGTTCTAACACGTCATTTCCGGTCAATATGGCTACTTACAGTAGATAAATACCCACTTCCGGTTGCGGATGCGCAACCCAATCATGTCAACAACCGGTCACGTGACTTCCGTTGACGTCATTTCCGGTCTACGTCACTTCCGTTGACGTCACTTCCAGCACCACCACAGCACCACCACCTCAAATCCGACTTTGCTCGTCCCTATATACTACTTTGGCCTTATAATGTTGAGGGAAGACCATGACGATACCTCCTTTGGCTGGTCTTTCAAATGTCTGGATCGGGCAGATGCTCCAATCTCACCCTGGTTTTTAGGGTATTATCATATCACATCCTGATGGATGTAAGGTAGTGTATAGGGACAACCCTATAGTTTGTCAATACTCATCTTCCTGAACTCCTCAAAAACATCCTCCAGTATTGCAATATTACTTGCCGTGTAAAGCTTGTAATAGTCTTGAAAAATCTGGCAGTCGAATTCCTTGAAGACATGTTTGGTGTACTCTTAATTTTCATTACTGATGTTTTCAACCTTCAGTGCGTTTCCTCCAACATCTCGGGTCTATCAACGAAATCATATCGACATACCCCGTTCTTGATCATCAGTTTGTATCGATTGCCGAAACTCTTCTGCGTCGCCTTAAATTTATCCTGTGTTAGATTCCGACTAAGTTTTCCAGGCATCTCAGCATTAACCTCATCGAGTCGAGAAGCTGATGTATTCTGTTCGTGCCTGGGGTGTATCAGGCCTGTTCATTATAATTAACATTTCCCTGAAAACATGGGTATCATACCCACAGAGATTTTGAAGATGATGGTTACATAATTCAGGTCCTGGAAATGTTAATTGTGATTCTTACCGGTGAGGTTGTCGTGGTTCGATGACTTTGTCACTGTCCAATTCACCACAGCAAATGTCACACGGCAGTTGCCATCGGGATTGAAAGCCTCAAAACGCTCCCTGTCCAGATCGGTAAACACTATGTTTTTGTTTTCGTTGTAAAGCTAAGTGATCGCTCGCACTTCCGTATCCATGGACTGCGTGGCAGCAACTGCACCACAGTAAATGATTGAGTCTTTGTTATCCTCGTCGGCGTACCTGTCTGTTCCGTACTCATGTTTTGTCTTTGCTTCTTTGTTTTCCCGATTGGAAAAATTGATACAGAAATCTACGGCAAAAGTAGACTGCATGACTCCTAGTGTCTTTATAATATAATAATGATAAGATCTTTATTTAAAGAGGGTAACCCAATTAGACATTGTCTAATTTTCATTGGGGCCCTCTAAATATTAACATATTTACAACAATTAATATATAACAATATTAAGTATGACATACATATAAACAAACAATAATAAATATATAAATACGATGTTCCGTTATCCCCTTCTTACGGGGTCTACATTTCACAACTTGTTCGATATGCACGAGTATGTAGTAATCATGGTAATGTTTCTGACTTCAACGACCGAAATCTCTGTCTCACTGAAAAACTTCTGCATCAAGGGTTTAGATATCATAAATTGATAAAAACATTCTCTAAATTTTATTATAGATACATTGACTTATTAAGAAAATTTGGTTCTACATGCAGGGCTCTTATACACCAGGGCATTTCACATCCAAACTTCTATGGAAATATAATTTACAAAGCGCATAAATTCAAAAATTGTCCTTCCAAACTTATTAATCCGTTGAACAAACTTATTCATAAAGGTTGTTGTTAAATCTTTACTTCTGGTTTTTGTTAGCAAAAATATTGATAATCTCCTAAATGCTTTACATCATAACTAAATTTAAACAATTTTTCATATTTGCAGTATTTGGCATTGCACAATATCATGTTCTTCTTTCATAATTGATGGTGTTGTTATACCAAATCTATTTAGAAGTATTTCAATTGAAATTTCATATGTAAGAAGGCTTGATATCATAGTCAACGGAAATTATGTCCTTAGCTATCTGTCAGTAACTGCGAGCATTTGTCCGGACAGTACCAGTGTGTATTGTCTTCATGTTTTATGTACTTCATTGTAAGGGTACTCGTCTTGATAAGTCTTGATTCCTCACTGTGTTGAAGACCATATGGTGACCCCTAGATGTTTTGTTTTTGGTCGTTTTAACCTGGATATGGGATGTTGCCTCCTTGACATTTACCCCATTTCCTTTCTTTTTCATAAATAGATCATTAAGAAGTCGACAAAAAATAGTTGAAACATTTTTTCTTAAATATGTCTAAGCTTTTAGATATTTTTAAATCAGTTGGTAAGTTGTTCCATAATGTATAAGCAGAATAATGAAATGATTTTTGTAAAAATTTGTATTCGGTCTCGGTATAAACAAATTGTTTTTGGATTGAGATCTTAAGCTGTAAGTATTTATAATATCATTTTTCGGCCTCAAATGATCAGGTACCATTTCATTTACAATTCTGTACATAAGAATAGCTTTCTGATATTTAACCCGATCTGTAAAAGGGAGCCATTTCAAAGAAGTGAACATAAATTGTGAGGATACTGAAATGTCACATTCAAGAATAATCCTTGCGATTCTCTTCTGTAGTTTTACTTTTACATGGGATGTCAAAAAGGCCCGATAAGCTCATGGTCCAGCAGTAATACCGGTATTGCTTCCTGTCGCTGGTCGGGAATAGGTGATCAAAGCGTGTCGCACCAGTGTTCTAGGGATCCTTAGGGGCTGGATATCCTTTTCTTATCTGCATTATTCTTCACGACTTGAAAGCCAAAGACATTTATTTTGTGTCCATGTTTTATCTCTAAAATTACGTTTCATACAACCATTAAAAAGGTTCTTTAATAGATATCAGTCCCTTGTGGAAAAATTTGAAGTTTCAGTACTCTGATTCAAGATTCTTTTTTTACTTAGTACTGGGATGATTATTTCTTTAAATTGTCTACGACCTTTCAATGGCGATTAGCGTTGAGGTTGCTTTGTTTGGCATGCCATAAAACCGATTCAACCGAACATATCTTTTGAAGTGCCTGTGCCAAGTCAGGACCATTGCGGTCGACAATTTTTCCGGTGGCTTCCACCTGATTTGTCTTTTTTGTCTCATATACTTCGCTCTTGACAACTCTGTTCGGTAATTTTGTTATTACCCCCATCAATCGATTTCCTCGAGAAAGACTGGGAACTCAATGAATTCAAGGATTGGCATCGCTTTCCACGGTTTTTAAGCGTCACTCAATTTGCTGAATTCTTCAGTATTGTGAAGTGCTGATAACCACCGCCCATTGGAAATGGCAATCATCATATTTCCTAAGATAGATGACAGCTTTCCTTTGGTTTATTTTCTTTCGGATCGGTATGAAGGAGCTACCCTTGAGTGGTTTGAATTTGTTCAAATTGATCAAAATATTTTGGGGTTTTTTTTCGATGTGTCTGAATGTCCACCCATTACCTTCGCGCATGCATTTTCTCTGATTTTCTCCATCATGAAAGCGATATCCATCTCTATGTCTGCTGCAAGTACTAGTCTTAAGTATTTTAGGACGAAGGTATTTTCTCCGTGCTTGGGGTTCGTTTTCACCCATTCCATTTCCAGCACTAGCTGCACATTCTGCCTTCTTTTCATTGAGTGCGCCTGAAATAGAGCCTGTAATAGTGGTTTTACTCGCCCTGAAAAAAACATTCCATGTCATGCTGCTTCAAAGGTTTGATGACTACCGTGTTAACCACACCATTTAGTGATGAACACTTATTAATGAGTTTGTTTCATTTTCAGTCGGTGCATCTATATCCCTCTACACTATCTCCGTCAAATTACCTCTTCTTGACCTTGAGTACTTGGTGATGCCAAGACTCTTCGTGAGTGCTTTAAGATTTTTCGCGTTAAAGACCTCATTATTACGGATTAAATTCCAGTCGAGTCTCTCTTGGATAAGCTCTACCAACTTCTCTTTTTTCATTCGGTTGTATCCTCTCAATCCCTCATCCTTTCGTGGCTTCTCTGGCCAGGAATTTGTCTCTGACTAGAATGTTCTCGTCTTCCTCCTGTTGACGCAGCTGTTTGCTACGTCTCTAGCATCCAATTGCCCCTTCTTCCTCTTGAGTGGGGCGCTTCGGGTGTTCTCTATCCGTTCTTCTGTTCCGCTTTCTATTCGTGGTTTTGACTACATTACACCAGAATGTTGCAAATTTTGGGTATACTTATCCTGCTACACTATCTTTGGATTATGGTAACTCTGCTGGTTTGGGGTTTGTGGTTCGGGTAATATTTTCTTCGTTCTCCTGGAAGCGATCCATCTTATCACTATTGGATCCCATCCCTTTATATAAATAGGATGATGATCTTCATTGTCCAGAAAGAAATTCTGAAGCGATCCATGTTATCACTATGGGATTCCGGTCCTTTATTTAAATCAATTTATGACACCATGTCATCTCTATCACCTCTTCCTTTTAAGTTGTTAATCGTATGGGTACCACTGTTTACGAAACCCATGTTAATATTTGTCTTAGTACTCAACTGGAACACTGTCCGTTTGTATAACGGCATCGGGGGTTTTGGTGCAATGGAGGATTTCTCCTTCAAATAAGTGACTGTTTCAGAATCCCACTTTGGACACTATCTTAGTGTTTCTGATGAAGAACAATCAGTGATTGTCCATCTGGATTGATTCTCTAAATAATCTGTTCTGCTAGATGGAAGGGAAGTGAACGTTTTATCTACCTGTATGTGCTGTTTGCTCCTTGTGAATCCTTTACACTTTACAATAACATGGTGTGCTTTGTAAGTTTGTAAGTTTTAAAGTACGGTCTTCGTGCTTAGCCATCCTGGACAAAGTAGTGCCCTACACAATATTTATGATATTCTGCAGTAAGTTAGCATATTTTCGATTTTTTAAATACTTTCCTACTCAATGAGAAGACAGTTCAAGTTAGTACAGTTGTTTATTTTTTTACTTGAAACAAGTAGCACTTTAAAGAATGGTAAGTGCTATTGGGGATTGGGGTTTGAATTATGTTGCCGGCTAAACGTCTGCTAAAGATTAAACTATCATTACGTTTAATTAAAAATGCTTTATTTTTTGGTTGTTTTTCACAAGCAGGGAACCATTCTGTCTCCTTGAGATTTTTCAAAAAGTTACCTCCCTTTTGGGTTTCTCTAAATTCATTCTGTTGATCGCAGAACTGGCAAATGGTCTATTAACTGGTATGGAATTGTTTTAAAGGTAATTTGATGATTTCGTTTGATCTGAATTGAACACATTTTACAGTTTAAGAGGATATAAAAATGTTCTATATTTGATTATTTTTATTTGATCTAATTGACGTATTTGCATTGTATAGCATTCAAATTTTTCACAATTTCCAAATATTTGAAACACACATTTCAAATTATTCAGAAGAAATTTAGAAAAAGTAAATCGGTAGAAAAAATATGAAAATCTCGAGGTTTATTAGTCATTTTACAGATCCAAAATCGGACTAGTATGTAAAAAGTTATTTAAAAAAATAAAATTCTGTTCCATTACTATACAGTGCAATTTATCGTTGAAATCTGGGACTAATATAACAAATGTTTTATTAATCCCAGTTGAAATACAAAACGTCACTGATTGGATTCGAGAACAAGCTTTTTAGAGAATTTTCACGGGACCACGTGACGGGGACTTGAAAACTTTTGGCCCAAGACTGTAGTGTGGTCAGTTCCAAAGCTTATCTCTTTTCAGTGCAGAGGTCACTAGTAAGTGATGTCGAGAGTGGGAACCATTTAATAGATATACAATCTTGGTGATAATCCGATATCCATTAAAAGCTGCGTCACCGTCAGTAGCATTGAGGCCTTCAAGACCAGCTTGAAGCCACATTCTGACATCAAGATGGATAACTGTTTTTAATCATCACTGTATATAGATGTATAACACTTGATTTTATTGTGATCTAAATTTGGGAAAATTTTTACATGCGCATCCAAAAAGTGGCAGAATAATCAGTGTTTTGATGGGCTAAAAGCTTATTTCAATACCTGTGTTACCTGTGTGTAGCGATTTAATTTAGGCAAGTATGCCTCTCTGATCCATCTCAACATTTATATCACTGCTGTCCGCTTCCGGTCCATAAAAATCGGCGCTAAATTTGATCGGGTTGTTCTTCCAATGTTTTTAAAACTGTTTACAGATTTTGCATCCACCACTTTGATTGGCAGCATATTCCAGTGATCTACTATTCTTTGGCTAAAGTTATATTTCCTTCTATAAGTACGACTTTGTTGTTTATATATATTAAACTTATTTCCTCCGGTAGTTGATTCAGCTCTCATCGGTAATATGTTTATATCTTCATCTATTTTGTCTATGCCCTTTATAATTTTAAATGTTTCTATCATGTCTGCTCTAATACGCCGATATTGAAGTCTTGGTAAGCCTAGAAATCTTAATCTGTTCCCGTATCTTAGATGTTTTAAGCTTTTAATTGTTCTCGTAGCTCTTCTTTGAACGTTTTCTATCAAGATGGCTTCCTTTTTGTTAATTACTGCCCAGACATTGCTCGCGTATTCTAGGTGTGGTCAAATTTAAAAAATGTTTTGAACAAGATAAACCTGAAGTTAAAACTGGATTGTTCGCTTTTAGATTGACGGTTCGGTTCTCACTTACTTTACTACATGTATTTGAGCATACAATAAAACCTTTATTGTTGTATGGAAGTGAAATTTGGGGCACTTTGATGTAAAAAAAATTATAAGGTTAAAAGATACTTATTTGAGTAACATGTGTAATGATTTAACAGCTGAAAAATTGCATGTAAAAATGTGTAAATATACACTGGAAGTCAGTAGACACTCTACAAATTTAGCAGTGATGGGGGGACTAGGACGCTACCCTCTTCTTTTTGAGGTTTTCTTTTTTAATATGATCAAATATTTGAAACGGTTAATAAAACTAGAAAACTGCTTAGCTGCAGATGCATTTAATGTTTCAAGACATTAAGAATCTAACACCAGGGGAAGTGCGAGACAGGAGAATCTCAGACACCCAAGGGTAAGATTTCCAGTCTCGGACGAAGCTTGCTGAGTCCGAGATGATTGAAATCTTACCCGAGGGNCCAATCACTTGCAGAGAACAACATTCTCTCTAGAGAGGAGAAACATATTTCTCCAACCGCTCAGGAAACGTGAAAACAGGACAGAAATTAGAGAAAAGGAAATCTCACACCGCTAAAAATAGGAACTGCTGTGTCTCAAAAGTGAGAAAACTTCATGATGAAAATAAGTTGTCTTGGTACAGTTGTGTAAAGGAAATTTTAGAACAATTTAATGAAAAATTACTTTTATTTTCAAAAGAAAAAAATAAAAAGAACAGCCTTTAATTTAAATTGTTATTTATTCCATTTAGAGGAATATAGGTATCATGCTTTGCCCCTTGAATGATGGTATTGAATCTGAATTGCATATCCCCTTGTCTTGTTCAAATTGTTAATTTTTCTGCCCCTTAGGGGCGTCTTAATTGACAAATAAGGTATTTGTTGTTGTGGTGGTTTTAATTTCAAACATTTTATTGATATAAGTAAATATCAAAGGGTATTGGATAACAGGCACAGCCTATGTTAATCCTATCCCAAATAGTATACAACAAGATGGAATNTTGTAAACAAAACCACATGGCTAATTAATATTCATCACTATTTTTTTACCAATCAAATTTGTGAACATAGTTACAATTCACTTCCGTTTCCGAACAGAGGGCAGCACGTCAGGAAGATGTAAAATTGAAAAAAGCAAACGATTCTTACCCGTGTAGACACCTTTAGACTCTATGATTTAAGAAAACAAAAATAATAATGGGTTTAATAATTTCGAGATTCAGGGTACGAATAGTTTCAAAAGACAAGAAATGTGTACAATGGACAAAAAATTTGTAAACATGTGTCAGTGGTGACGACAACAGACATATCACAGAAGTTTTTTTTGTTTAAAATGTCATTTAAAACCTCTTAGTCTTGGTTAATAAGTCATCTTTGAAAGGGTTTAGTTGATAAAAATTTTACGTGAAAAATATATTGTTTACACCTCGAAAAGGATGTCCGGTAAAATTATCCCAGCATCACTTGGCAGCTGGCCGTTTATCTTGCCATAGGCTAAGGGACAATATCAGGTCAAACTTTCATCTAAACACAGTAACTGCTTGGTTTGTGTTTAAGTTGGAACTTCTGATACAGCCAACACAGAGAATGTAAATCCCACATTTTTATCACATACAGATTTAGCCTTAGTGAGATTATGGCCATATTTTTAGATGTGTTGGTCTATTGCAGTAGTATTTACGATGAATCACCATGGATCAACTGTTTCTTCACCCTATCCCTGTGTCTTGACACCTAAGATCTACATTTAAATCATCTTGTTGTCATGAGAAATATTCATTAATAAAAAGCAATGAATATATACTGTCATTAATCAATGAAGGGATATGGAGTAAATGCACATGAGACAGAGTCTCTACAAACACATGGCAAAATCAAGCAATGGAACAATGCTTTTATTGATGTTCTTCATTCTGAAGTCAAGAACTTTTATAAACAAAAAGTTTGAATGAAGTTGAAATTAAAATACACTGACAACAAGGGTACCCCTCGTCCTTATGGTATTTTTTACTGCCAATATTTGTATCTCTTAGGTCTCCACCTTAAAATTTCTGCTTGTCACATTGTTGGGAATTCTGGGCATGAAATTTCTGTCAACCATTACTGTTCTTTCAAATATTTTAAACAAGAATCAATACTGAATTCAAATAAAATATTCACTGATAAAAACGTCTTAATCAACTAAGTAAAAGAGTCTTCCCATAAAACATTTCTTGTTACATGTGTTGGGGCTTGGCTGTTTTTTTTTTTGCTGTAAATCATTGCCTTTCAAAGTTTAATAAACAGAAAGTTGTTGATGGAAATTAAAGTAAAGCCTTGAACATGTTGAAACAGAACATTGAAATTAGGCTACAGAAGCCAATAAATGGGACACAAATGAAATTCTCTCAAATCTCACCTCTTTTCCAAAAGTACAAGTCACCACTTTCATCATTGTTTTTGAAGAAAAAACTCAGGGTACTCTGAGAAACAAAGTGTTTGTGAACTTCTGGTTATTTTAAGTCAGTAAAATGTGATGATTATAACTTTACTGTCTGATTAGGATGAGTATTTGTAATTATTATATAGATTATGATACGTTGTGTTTTCCCATTTAAATAAATCTCATATTTTCATTCACATAAAATAGATTAAATATGCTCACTGTGACAGTCATGAAAGAAATAATCCACATTAAGTTATACCAAATACAGGGTTTTAGCTAGGATTTTGAGACCATTAGTCACTTTTGCGTTTCGAATTTCGCGGGCCAATGTGTACTAGGCAGATAATAATCAACATGAAGATAATAACTTGATTATTAATATTTTTTTTTCTTGTATTTAATACTTCATATTATAGTAACAAATTGATATTCACTTTATATGTTCATCTTCCACTCCTAAGTTTTGTATTTTTGTACTTAATCAGTGCTACTATCTTAAAATTTCAGAAGTTATAGATGTATTACTAAGGTAGAGAAGAGTACCAGCATGCATTACTGTTTGATCAGCTTGCATGTTTGCTTGAATTATTGATGTCAAGGTTGACTTTCAAATGTCCAATGGTCTAACATTTTTTATAACTTAATTCAAACTTCTATATATTTGTAATAAAAAATAAATTATTTTTCAAAATACCATTCATATTTTGTTTTTAAGCACCTTTAAGATTAAATAGTGGTGCACTATAAATTTTGTGTGATCTTGAATAAAGCAAATATCAGCATAGTAAAAGTCTACAAAATAATTTCAAGGAAATTGAAAGACAAATTTTAAAGGGGAAATAACCCACTATCAAAACGCGTGGTTTGTAAAAAAAAAATCAATGTTTTCAAAGGGGGAGTATGACCTGTTAATTATGAAAATTTTGCTGAAAGAATACTTTT
>MJUU01054269.1:16369-27462 GCA_002080025.1 Modiolus philippinarum | reverse complement strand
AATACGGCGTTTTCGAGATACAGATCTACTACGGGATAACATACTTATCTTAGCACTTTGTCACGTGATAATAGTGACGTTGCGGTGCTTGACGTCTTCCGCGCCGTACTTCCTGTAAATAGCAATATCTTATTTGACAAGTTCCACTTACAGAATGTTGTAAACAGTGGTTAAATTTTCATTCTATTTTATTGCGAAACTTGAAGTTAAGAACCGCGGTAACATGACTGCACTGTCTGTCTGCAGAATAACACAAATTTTTTATGTTTGGAAGTGAACTTAAATTTCGTCTCATTTGCGTCGATTTTACTGGAACAAATGTCTTAAAAAATGTTCAAATAAAAATCATGTCATTTAAAACAAATACTCATCTTCACAGGGAAAGTAAAATTCCCTTAATTTACAAATTAGATAGCATTTCTGAGACAAATTTACAAAGTGTTTGTTGGAAATGCAATAAACCGGAAATGTATGTGAACCTGAAAATGCCGGGAACGTCATAAAAGATGTTACGTCATTCCGGGAATGAAAGGATCTCGAAAACGACGTATTGAAATCAAACAACTAAGTAAAAGAGTCTTCCCATAAAACATTTCTTGTTACATGTGTTGGGCTTGGCTGTTTTTTTTTTTTGCTGTAAATCGTTGCCTTTCAAAGTTTAATAAACAGAAAGTTGTTGATGGAAATTAAAATAAAGCCTTGAACATGTTGAAACAGAACATTGAAATTAGGCTCCAGAAGCCAATAAATGGGACACAAATGAAATTCTCTCAAATCTCACCTCTTTTCCAAAAGTACAAGTCACCACTTTCATCATTGTTTTTGAAGAAAAAACTCAGGGTATTCTGAGAAACAAAGTGTTTTTGAACTTCAGGTTATTTTAAGTCAGTAAAATGTGATGATTATAACTTTACTGTCTGATTAGGATGAGTATTTGTAATTATTATATAGATTATGATACATTGAGTTTTCCCATTTAAATAAATCTCATATTTTCATTCACATAAAATAGATTAAATATGCTCACTGTGACAGTCATTAAAGAAATAATCCACATTAAGTTATACCAAAATCTCTTTGTAGATTATAAAAGCTATATAACATGTATAAATTAATTAATTAATTGTCTGTGATGAATATCAAATAATAATGTCACAATGCAATGGATTAAACTTGTTTCAGAAGTTCTGAAACTCATTTAATTCTATGGTGTGTTCAGCATTGGTAACATTATTTTGGTCTTGCCAGCGACAAAAGATGGGAAAGCAAAACAAAGGCATTTAAAGTATGATGATGGTGGCAGCAACGATGGAGTAAACTTTTACTAAAACCCTTTGATGTAGGAACATCATATTTGGTACAGTGGTAGTACTAGTCAGGTGCTACCAGACAGACATAAAATCACGTGACCTTGACCTCAATTTCACAGTCCAGTGACCAAGTTAAGTTTCTGGGATAAGATGCATTTCTAAATAACTGTAAGTAGTAGGTCAATGATATTTAGTACTGGGTAGTACATGTCTGTCTGTAGTATGACTTTTGTTCTTGACCTCAATTTCGCAGTCTAGTGGCCATATTAAGTTTCTCTGCTTAAGTTCATTTGCCAATACCTTTAAGAAGTAGGTTGAAAATATAAGTTGGTAATGGGTAATACATGTCAGTCTGGGGTATGACTTTTTTCCTTGACCTCAATTTCATGGTCTAGTAAAATTAATTTCATTTCTCTAAATATATATAAAATGTAGTTTGGTCTTGGGTAGTACATGTCAGTCTGCCATATAAATTTTGTCCTTTACCTCAATTTCACAGTCCAGTGACCATGATAAGTTTCTCTGATTGGGTTAGTTTCTCAACAACTTTAACTGGTAGGTCAATAATATTTAGTATGTAACTTGGTCTCAGACTGGCAGATGACTTTAGTCCTTGGCCTCAATTTCATGGTCTAGTGAGCATTTTAATTTTCTCTGCATCTACAAAAAAGCTATCACTTTTGGGTATTGCTATTGCTTTTGACCATGTTGACTTGGATTTCTTTTGATAATTAATGAATTCTAGTAATAGCCAGTAGTGGTTGTATATAGGCTTGTTCGCGAATCCAATCAGTGATGTCACAAAATAAATTTTTTGGTTGGCAAAATTGTATTTCAGCAATAAATTGCATTGTATAGCAATGGGACAGAATTTTATTTTTTAAATAACTTTTTACATACCAGTCCGATTTTGGATCTGTAAAATGCACAATAAACCTCGATTTTTCGTACTTTTTCTACCAATTCACTCCTCTGAAAAATTTGAAATGTGTATTTCAAATATTTGGAAATTGTGAAAAATTTGAATACTTTACAAATACGTCAATTAGATCAAAGAAAAATAGTCAAATATCGAATATTTTTATATCCTGTTAAACTGTAAAATGTGTTCAATTCAGATCAAAAGAAATTATCAAATTGCCTTTAAAAACAAAACCATACGAGATAATTGAAAATGACATCTTATTACCCTAATTATTGATTACGATTTCTTGCCAGCCAAAAAGCTCCACAGGTAAAAATCTCGAGGTTGTGATGTCTCTGCGAATAAGCCCATTGTATTTTCTGACATTATCACTAATTATATACCATGTTTTTTTTTTTCAGAAGAAGAAATCCACAATTGAAATATTAGATGATATTGATAAGGTAATATTTAACATGTTTCTGTAATCTGAATCTGAATATACTGGAATTTGCCTATCTCTTTTGTATTCCTGATTTTCATAAACCTTTGTCATTCTGTAATTTAATATGTTGAACCAACTTTGCAGTGTTTATCTCCTTTCTCAGAAGGTAGCACAACAGATGCACAATTGGGGAAATCAACATTTTTGCTATATTTTTACTGATGCAAAATACCTGCACAAAACTGACCTTTTGGCAGTAGAAAAATATTGAGAAAAATTCTATAAAACAGGGTCAGTTCAAACCCTTGGCTCATGGAATTTTCATTAAAATGACAAGTACGTCATATTTATTCAATACAAAACAACGGCAGTAGAATCCCAAAGAACAAAGGAGTGAAATTTACAAAAATCGAAGTCCAAAGACAAGGCCAAAACGAGAACACAGGGTAAGCATGTCCTGCTCTGTTAACAGCACCCGTCACACGGTAAGTGAGGCATATATATATTTTTGAAAGATCGGTTAGGTAGCTGATTGGTTAATGTCTTTTGCTAACCCTAAGACAAAACCAATTAAAAATCATGATACGTGTTACAAGCAATGTTGTTAGAAGCAGAGGGATGTAACATTGATATTAAAGATAACCTCTTACAAAATAATTAACCAGGAGTTGATCCATGTCAAAGAAAAGACTGAATACATGTATTGTTAAACCCCACTTAATTGCTTATTTTTTGCAATAGTTTGTGTTGAATGTTCAAATATGTAATACTTCTTGAAAAAAGTTTGTACTATCCATTCTATGGTCAAGTGTTCATTTACATGTACATATATATTATAAAAGGATGAATTTCATTATTTGTTCTGATATTTTAGTGTGACAACTTTACATCTAACTAAATACCGAATTTACAGAAAATTTTGATTCTGCTCAGTGTATGTCAATCAAAGCATTAAGAAGACAATAAACAAAAAAAAGATGTATTAACCCTTTGGCTTTGAGATGACAAATCATAAGACAACAATGGCAGTAGAATACCGAAGGAACAAAGGAAGTGATGAAGTCCAAAGACATGACAAAAACCGCAACAGAGAAAAACAAGGACAGCCACAATAGACGGAAATAAAAAAGAACATTAAGAACTAAGGCACTCATAGTGTGAACTCCCATGATAACCGGGGGTGACATCAGGCACTCCGGAAGGGCAAGCACGTCCTGCTCCACTAGTGGCACCCGTCGCACTATCAGTGAGTCAATCCAGGGTAGAGTCAAAACCGGGTATGTCAAATCCCTGAAGACGTGAAATCCAGGTGAAAATGTCCACCCTCTTTTGGGACACAGACATGTCATATCTGTCAATGACGTCAAGGCGACGGCCATAGAATCTCTGAAGGGACGAAAGCAACAAAGGCCGAACAAATTCCCGACCAAGCAGCCCTTGGGACAGTGTTTTGGCTCTATTAAAAAAATCGCATCATACACTACATGCCGGACAGTAAAGAATCAACTGTGAAATGTACACTCCATATGCTGCCGCCCAGAAAGGGAAAGTTCACAATTGGGAAGTCAAAGTCACCACGCCTGCCATATAGCTCAGACTTCAAACGTCCACTTCGTCAATGTATATCAAAAGATCTAAGTACGAAACTGAAGTAGGTGTATCAGTAGTCTCTTTAATTTCAAGCCCATCGGGATAGATCTGGTGTAAATATTCCTTGAATTTTGGATCACTAAGAGAAAGCACCCCGTCTATGTAGCAGAAGCTGAAATCAAAGGACTGGGCCAAATGCTTTTGTTTTTTCTGTGTTAGCCCCTGTAAAAACTTTGCCTCGTACCAGAAAAGAAAGAGATCAGCCAAAAGCAGTGTGCAGCCAGCCCCCACGGGAACCCCAATCGTCTACTGAAAAACGTGGCCCCCAAATCGGACAAAAATACTGTCTATTAAAAATTCCAACATCTTGACTAGGTCATTCTCTGTGCACCTCCTGTTTGACTCAGCGTGGCTCTTAACAAAACATGTTTTGTCTTTCCTTAAGTACTACTAAATAAGTGTATCTGCGCCCTCCGTTTAAAATGCAGAAACATTGATGCATCAAATCAGAAATTACTGTTTTCAATTTATTGTATGGCAGGGTAGTATAAAGAGTAGAAATATCAAAAGTTTGTATGCTATAGTAATGGGCAAGACCTCTAGAGGCCAGCTGCCCAAGGAGGACTTTAGAATTTTTTAGAATTCACATCTGATTGATGCTGCTCGTGGTCTATTAGTAGACCTTATCACAGCAAGTTTTCAGGCCATCTCTGACTGCGGTCAACAAAGTATTAAGGAGCTTGGAAAGTGGCTTAGGGGCGCATCGGGAAGACCCCGCAACCAATCTTTGCCCGTATGGGCCCCATGAAGCCCAGGGACCCAGAATATGTAGGGGAGCCGACTGTTTTCATCATCCGCTTTGATGCCAAAGGATGCTAAAACAGAGTTGTGATTTTCAATAATCTCCTCCCTTGATAGTGTAGCGGGAGTATAAGTTGGGTTTCCTGATAAACCATCAATTCCCATCTCCTTTACCAGACAGTCAAGATAGTGCCCCCACACACGAACAGCATGCTGTTGGAAGAATGATCTAATAAGAAATCCAAAGTAGGCTAAAGACAGAATTTTGCATGAGGGAGTTACTACTTAGTTCTACTAATTTGTGCAAATTCAGTTATTGTAAATTTTTATATTAAATTGGTTTTAAGACCAGTGCGGAAGTACTGATTTCTGGGTTGGTGAAAACCCTTAGTAACTAACAGTATACTGGTAGAGGCGTTAAAGTTGACCCAATGATAACAAACAAGTAAATACTAAAGTTATTGTAAATTTAGTTTGGACTGCATATAGCAATTTCAACAACCTACATGTATGTCTCTTCAGTGAAGATCAAATCAAAACATTTGAAACACCTTATAAACCAAAAGATTAATAAAATCTACATGTTATAAGGAGCAAATAACCAATTGCAAAAGGATCTAAAAATAAATATTTAATATTTTTCAGCAAATCAGTAAACTTCAACAGTTTCGTCGTCAGAACCAAGAAAGACAGAAGAAATTTGTTGTTCGTCTGATCTTATATTCCATTGTTTTGTACATTGGTGCTGCATTAATTTTCTACTTTTATTATTTACCGCCAACATGGACCAAGAGATTGTTATATTCTTTACCGCTGCTTATTTTCCCTATTCTGTAAGTATGTACAATATGTTTTCCATTGTTCTGTATATTGGTGCCGTGATAATTTTCTACTTTTATTATTTACTGCCAACATGGACCAAGAGATTGTTATATTCTTTACCGCTGCTTATTTACCCTATTCTGTAAGTATGTACAATATGTTTTCCATTGTTCTGTATATTAGTGCCGTGATATTTTCTACTTTTATTATTTACCACCAACATGGACCAATTACTACTTTAAATGTGGAGTAAATAATGGATTTATTTAGATGCCATCCAATCAAAATAAGTGTTACTAACATACTTGCATAAGGATTTTGTCTAACAGAAATAATACGGAGTAAATGTCAACAAAAGAACTACATGTAAATCACACAATAAAATTCCAGACTACAATTGTAAATCAAATTGGCATACAACTTTCAACAGAACGAAAAAAAATATTATCAAAAAGTTCCATTGTATTAATTAATGTCATTCACAATGAATTTTTGTGTACAACAAATTATTTCATGAACAAGTCCTTCGTGATAAAGACTACCATATGTCTTGTTGCTTTTAAGGATTCATTTATCATAAAGATCATTTGTATACATGTACTTATATTTTTTCTGTGTATAGAATTTGGCTGATCAAAAAATTCCTCCATTGGTATTATGTAAAGAGAATTACAAAAAATGGTATGTATGTGTATTGAATACTGCATGTTTATACATCAAACATTTATTAGGATAGCAATTCACATTTATAAAATATTGTACATCTATTGTAGCAAACAGCAATACACATTCAAAGTAAACAATGTAGGAATAAAGTAATTTTGGAGGAGTTTATTGATGTGTAAACACTGCATACTCACTTACAAACCGAATTAAGTCCAAAAAGACTTCATGTCAAGTTTGTGAGTGAGAATCCTCATTTACACATCCATAAACTCCTCCAAAATTATTTTTAGTTCTTATAATTCCAATTCTATGAACTAAAAACATTTTTTCTGATAGAGTGTTCTCGTTAGACATCAAACGTCTGGCGCAACACCAGCCCTTTTTTTCATGACGCCAGTGCCCTTTTCACCATGTCTGCCCTTTTTGTTGTGGCGCCAGTGCTGTTTTGCTCGAGTTTCTGATGTAAAATCACCAGGAAAATAGCCCATAAACGTAATTTGTCAAACTGAAAATTATCGTACATATCCGGTTATTGATTTTATGTCAATCAACACAGGTAGCTTTGTGACAGGTAAACAAGTTAATTAGAGTGATTAATTAGGGCTTGTTGGGGCGGTGTGTTCCCTGAATGCCAACATTCTGAAAATCACATAATTAAATATTGTTATTTTAGTAGTTAGGAAAGGGTACAGTAAGGGGCTTGATTAGATATAAATTTTCTCAATCAAATGAGTTAAACATAGGTAGACAAAATGAATGAATATTGTAAATAATATTGTAAATTTTAGGGTAAAATATTTTAAAAAATGATAAAAATAAAAAAAAAATTATATTTTTTAATCAATTTTGAAAATTTTGTTGTGAATAAGGTGAGCAAAAATGTGAGAAAATATATAAATGTAAATAATTTTAAGGGGTATAAGGTGTTTAAATTTTTAAAAAATGATTAAAACAGTTGTAGCAGAAATATGAAACAGTAGCCTCTCGATAACATGTCAGGGATGAATATTCGCAATATTTGCAAAGTGGCCAGCTGGACCCCTGGCAAACAGAATTTAGTAGCCCAGCCCATAATTTTATTAGCCCAGGACTACCAAATTTAGAGAATACTTCAGTAGCCACCTGGGCTAGTAATTCTAAAATTGTAGTAGCCCAGGTCAAATTTTAGGGGCCTTGGGCTACTGGGCCCCTGGTAATTTGCATCCCTGCATGATGTATAACTCACATGAACAATGGCTGATACATGTAGTCAAATCATTTTCAAACTATGTAAAGAAAGCTTTTATTTTATATGGTCCAACATTTAACTTTTCATCACTGTCTGTCACCGTAGATAAGAGATGGATCTGCAGAATATAATTTTAAAAAGAAATATTGTGTTTAAATTTATTTTTAACTGTCCAAATGGTTTCAGGGGAGAAGATGTTTGAATTTACCTGGGACTAATATAATGTTATATTAGTCCCAGAATTTACTGAAAAGGTGCAGACTTGAAAGACATCTGATTTAAAGGCAACCATTACAGAAACATTGTTTTCAAGTTTGACTCTAGTTAACCTAGTTGTTTCAGAGGAAAAGATCTTTCTTTGTTCTTTCGATAGAGTCTAATATTTAACCATGTTCACTAATTGCCCCCTTTCAGATGAGGGATTGGCACATGCAAAAACTTAATTTTCATAATTAGGTACCAGCTTTATAAAGAATAGAGCGACTATTTGTGAATAAAACTACCAAGCTTATAATAAAAGGTGCTAAGGTTAATGATTCAAGGTATATTCCGAATCAACTATTATTTCTTGATCATTCAACATGGAATAAGTTATTTATATACAAATAATTTTGTGTTGTTTTTATGGCAAACAAAATGATATAAAATCAATTAAAATTTGAATTAAAGATTCTTTACTCACTAACTTTTTCATGTAAAAAATTATTAATACTAACATGTTTTTTTGGTTTTTTAGGGGATTAATTTTTAAAGAATTGAAATAAGAATCTTGTCTTGTCAACAAGATAATAAAAATGACAATTACACAGCACAATAATTTTCAGGTAATTATGAGGTACAAGTGTTACCCCATATGAGGCCCCATAATCCTCACTAATGAGCACCTACAGAATTGTTTGATTTTAGAAAATGTTGGCATTCAGGCACACAGCCGTTGGGGCAGTCATTAGGACAGGTGTTGTTTATTTACCAATCAGTCAACATTTATGATTACCTGCAATCAACATACAACCATTTTTGGAAAAACTTCATTAATTACCTCCCTTGCATTATTCTCCATTTCACAAATTTTGGCTACAAGATTTTATTCTTTACCATAAAATACGCCAATTTAACGGAATGTTCTGCAAATTTTCTATCTAACTGTCTGAAATAATATACGTGGCTATTTTCACATACTTTTTTTGAATTTTTAAATAATTTTAATAAATTTTTAAGTCAACTTAACTATTGAATATTTATTTTGCCACCATACCAAATTGCACGAAGGAAGATTTCTAGTGAATGCATCAAAATTGCATGAGTAAAGTCTGCTAAAGAATGCATTAAATCTTCAAAAGAGATCTTTTCTGATTATTGTAATGGGGACCACTGAACAAAGTGCAAGGAAGGTCAAGTTGTAATGAAGGAAAGTCTCAACAGGTCAAGGCTTCTATACTAATGCATACATTCAGCTGTATTCATCACTAAGGTTTTACTAGTGTTGGGAATCGGATAAAAAAATCATAATCGATTAATAGGAATAATCGGATGTACCTTCCGATTCGATTATCGATTAAAATCGGATATATTCATAGTGCTTATAGAGGTCGGTTAAAGCCATATTTGCTGTTCTTTTTTATTGCATATATTCAATCATTTTGATTTTCACTGTTAATTTGAAAATGCATACAAATTTACAACCTATTCTTTTCCCCATACACGAGACATACAACAATGGAATATGCTTTATTAAAAGAACACCTCTTCTGACAAAAATTTTATTACTATCCTTCACACAAAATAGTATTATCAGACAGAAAAAAAAACTTTCTCGAAAAAATTTTAAACTTCTGTTAAATTTAACTGTTTTCTGATTATCGATTATTGAAAATTATAATCGATTAATCGATTTCATGTTGAAAATCGATCGATTATCGATTATAATCGATCATCGGAACAACACTAGGTTTTACTATACCTATTTTTAAGCTATGTGTTTTATTAGAAGTAAACCTTCCAGAGGTACAGGATAATAGCCCTTTTGAAAACGCAATTTACGTATCAAAGTGCCTTTTTTCATATTTTAATTTACGCAGCAAATTGCCCTTTTTGTCGAGCCTTCGACGATAGTCGAAAAAAGCGAGACATAGGTATGGTGATTCCGGCGGCGGCGGCGTCTACAATTGTTTAAGTTTTTTCTTAGGTCTGTTTAACATCAACCCCCTGTGCTAGCCTATTGATATTTGGTATGCACTTGCATTAGCATCAGTACAGCTCAGTTTCAGTGGCATTTTATGTCTATGCCCCCGCAGTCATGCTCCACTGACTTCGAAATTTTGAATTGTTTTTTTTTCAAATGTTTAAGTTTTTTCTTGTGTCTGTTTAGCATCAACCACTCAGAGTAGCCCATTGATATTTGGTATGCAGTTGCATTTGCATAATTGCAGCTCAGTTTCAGTGGCGTTTTATGTCTATGCCCCCGCAGTCATGCTCCACTGACTTTTAAACTCTGCACTGTTTATCAAATGTTTAAGTTTTTTCTTGTGTCTGTTTAACATCAACCACTCATAGTAGCCCATTGATCTTTGGTATGCAGTTTCATTAGCATCAGTACAGATCAGTTTCAGTAGTGTTTTATGTCTATTCCCCCGCAGTCATGCTCCACTGACTTTGAAATTTTGCACTGTTTATCAAATGTTTAAGTTTTTTCTTGTGTCTGTTTAACATCAACCACTCATAGTAGCCCATTGATGTTTGGTATGCAGTTGCATTATCATGATTGTGATCAGTTTTGATCAGTGATACATTTGGTATCATGGCTGCTGCTGAAGATCAATGTGCAAATTAAGGCGATGCATGGGAAAGGCGAGACATATCCTGTGTCCACAGTTTATTGCGATTGGCGACATGCCCTTTTCAAGTCCTGGCTAGAACAACTCTTTGGCTGCCTGGGCAATGTAAATAATCAGGTCTCCTTTTTGTGAACAGTTAACCTCAACCAAAGGCATTTATTTGGGATTTTCATCAAGAAATTGTCTCCAAAACTATTTGATTGTCCATTTAAATTTGATTGCAATGTGTGGTATGAAAATCATAAATGAAGGTTGAAATTATAAAATTTTATTCACAAAAAAAAAATGTTTTCTTTTCAGATGTTGCATTGAATGAACTTCAGGATGAAAAGAAGAAAATTGTAAGTACCTAATCACTAACTGCCCTTTTACACCAAACAGTCACAGAGGGGAAGCAACAAAGACAAATAGCTTCTTACATGAGAACAGAGCGATCAGTATTTCTCTCCTATGGAATAGAGAAATCTCATGGTTTTGAGTGGGTTGGGGGGGG
>MJUU01054266.1:0-20519 GCA_002080025.1 Modiolus philippinarum | reverse complement strand
AGGTAAAAAAGTATTTAGAAAGTCAGCACCAAAAGTAGATTTTAACATAAATGATATTTTTATGTTATCCATTGATATACTGCCTGCGATGGCAACAAAAGACATGTTGATTAAGCAAGGCATTATACCTGCTGATATTATGAAATAAATTTTATTTTTCTCAGGAATGGCAAGTGCATTAGCAATGATGTTAGGTGGGGCAATGACGAATGCTTTGACATTTTCTGGTAGTAATTATTTATTTTCACATATGGGTAGTGATGCAAATGAAGAGAAAATAAGACATGATAAAGCAATAGAAAAATTAGAAAAAGAAACAGAAGAATGGAATAAAAGAAGAACTCAAAGATTAGATTTTCTAAATGAACAATTAAGAAAAGAAAATCATGCTGTTAAAACTTTTGATGATGTTGATCAAGCCATGAGAGAATATTATTATGTTACAAATAAACAATTAACCCCATCATCACCCAAGCCTAAACTAAGTGATTTTTATACTCCATCGGAAGATCAGAAAAATAGAGAAATTGCAGTTGTTATTGGTGGTATGGCATTAACCTTTTTTGTTGCTTGGAAATTAAATAAAATATAAAGATTAAATACCATAAGGTTGTGTATCTATTCCATTATCTAAAATATATCTCTTATCATCAAAGGGTGATAACCCAATTTTAATCATATCATTTAGATATATTTTATGTTTCTTATGTACTTTATTAAACATTGTTTTTTTATGAATTACTTTTTTTTCAAATAAACAACTTTCATATGATTCAGAATTTAATTCTTTTTTTAGTTGTTTTATGAACTCCCTTTGCTATACATTTAAATTCAACTTTGCTTAAATCTATATATTCATATCCATACATTTTACCTCTTATTCCAAAAAATTTTGTCATTATTTTACCTCCTAATTCATCTTTAAATTTATATATTACCTTTTTATTTACAGTTGAATACAAAGGATGATCTTTTGGATAATTAGATGTATCTAAATTTTCTTTTATTTCTTTTAAATCAGAGTATAGATCTTCTGTGAATATATTTGATACAAATGCGTCCGTGTCGGAATATAAAATTTCATTATTTGGAAAATATTTTTCAATAATATCATAATAAAATTTATACATTACTTATTTTGAATAATCTAAAATACACATTCCTAAATAAATAGGTTTATTAAAATACATTGATTTATAATTTAATAATACTGCTTTAAAATTATCATTGAAATCTATAAAATCTTTTAGATTATCTCTCGATGCTAATCTTTTAAGATCTTCAGGAGTATATAAACTCTACTAAACATCTATCAGAAATATCCTCCATTGTTTTTCCGTAAAAAGAATTATTCATTAATTTCCAGAAATCTTTTTCAAAATCATTTTCTGCTTTTGCTCTCATGCTTGTATTGAAATCAATATAATCTTTTAACCACGCTTTATGATTAAAGGATATTATACTATGAATTTTTGTTACTTTTATTCCAAGGGAAATGTAATATTTGAGAATATCATAATGTACAATGTACTCTTTTTTATCATGAAGATCTAAGATAAATTTTTCAACGTTTCCTAATTCAGTATTATGTTGTTTTAAAAAATCTCTTGAATAATCTGATATTTCTTTTTCATTTATATTTTTTAAAACTGGCATAGGTGGATATTTTCTTAATTTGAATTTTGTTTGTAGATCATATTCTAAATCCACTTTAAAAATCGTTCCCTTTTCTTCATTACATTTATCTAAATAATAGTTTATATCTTGGTTTTCTTTATCTTCATCTTCCCATTTAAAATTTCCAGTCGGAAGTTTTTCTGACATCCCACCATCATATAAATTATTAGCATCTATATAAAAAAGATAATTTGGATTATCTAATTTTTCTTTATTAGTAAATTTATTATTTGCTTCAACATAACGTTTTCCTAATACCCCGGAAAATCCGCCTCTAATCGCTTTTTAATCATATTGAACATATCTTTATTATGTATCAAATCTAATTTTATTCCTGTATATCTTAATCCTGCATTCCATGATAAACCAGGTGCTGAATAACAATAAGCTGGATCTATTTCATAATATTTTAAACATAATTCTCTAAAATTCTCAAATACATCGGTTAATATTAACACCTCTAGTTTTTGATAAAACATTAATTAATCTTTAAATGTTTCACTATATCTATCAAATATCTTTTTTTCCATGATTATATTCTTTATCTGATATATCTTTTTGATTCAATATAGAATAAAATTCTTTTTTATCTGGGAAAAATTTATTTTTTGATTTCTCTAAAGAATCATAATAATCATATGGAAATACACCTTTAAAACTTCTTTCCCATTTCTTTTCATTTTCGTTATACTCATAATATTTTAAATCTTCAAATAAAAGATTTGTATAATGCTCAATTAATTTTTCGTCTCTTTCTTCATGCATTTTCATTTCTTTACTAAATTCATTATTATAAAATCCAAATAATTGATGTTTAACATGAATAAATAATTCCTTTTTAAGTATTTTATATTGATCATCTTTTAATGTTTTTGATAAGTTATCTATACTACTCAGTAAAAATCTCATTCTATCTTTAAAAAGTAACTTAAAATATTTATCTCCAAATGTTATTGATATGTAATTTTCACTATCCTTTGGTAATACCTTTACTTTATTGTATCTTTTTTCATGTTTCAGTAGTTCTTCTGTTAAAAAATGGAAGTCATATCCGCCCCCGTTATGGAAAAAGATTGGAAATTGTTTTCCATCACTAGATTCTAATCTATTACAACTAGAGCAGGAAATTCCTCTAAATTCACCTGATAAATAGTTATGTTCAATTATTTTTTTCTTTTCTTTCTAATTCCTTTTTACACATATAACAACAATCAGAAGTGTTATATTGTTCTTCTTTTTTCTCTTTTGATATTTTAAATTCCTTTTCTGCATGATAATAAGCCCATTTAATCTTATCTTTATAATATAAACATATTTAAACAAAATCTTCCTCAGCATGTTCACTAGGTTCATGGTTAATATTTTTATTTGGTATAACATTAGGATATTGAGAAACTAATTTTAAATTATACGAAACTGCTTTTTGTTGTTGTAAATTTATTGTATTATCTTTAAAAGATAATTTAATGTTTTCTCTTTTTATTTTATTTCGTAGATTATTAATATCAATCTTTTTCCTTTTAAGTTTATTAATTTCACAATATTTATTTATTTCATAATCACTTATTTCTCTGGGTCTTTCATCTTTAACCCATTAATCGAAAATTTTATCTATCAACTTATTAAAATGTTTTTCAATATATTTTTCTTTAATTTTATCTATATATTTTTTTGTTTTTCCGTTATTTATTTTATTATTAATGTATTTATGATAAACTAATTTTGCTCTTTTTTCAGTTAACTCTCCTTCTTTTATTAATTTATTAATAATCATATTTTTTTATTTTTGAATTAACATTATGTGATTTACTTTTTATTCTAAATTTATTAATTTGTTTTCGAAGATCAATATCCATATAATTTAACTTTATATTAATTGCTTCAAAGTCCGCATATCCAACAAATGGTAGTTTTAATTTAAAATGATGATTTTTAAATTCACACTTACTTCCTTCTTTTGGCATTTTATATTTGAATGGTTCATTCTCATTGCAATCCTTTTTATGTTTTTCTAAAGCTTTTTCAGTAGTATATGAAGCAGTAATACAATTTCTACAATGATATCTTTTATGATGATTATGATTAAGATAAGCATTAAAATTTTTAATTAAACAATAATGTTTTTTATCATCTAAACTAACATATAATAGGTCTATAACATAATCTCTATCTTCAAATTCACTTCTAAACAGGCGAGATATATCTCGTAATTTTTTTTCTTGATTTAATTTATTTAATTTTTTATCATCAGGATCAAAAAGTTTGTTTTCAATTCCAAATACATTTATAGCTATATTTGTATTTTGTTTTTCAAATGTTTTAATTGAATTTATACTTATTGGAAATTTAATATTTTTTGTATTAATATTATCTAAAAAAGGTTTATAAATTGATGCTCTTGCGGGGTTTTTATTCATTTTTTTAAATGTGTCGGAATATTCTTTATGTTCATCAGGTTTTTCTTTTAATTTATATAGTATTCCTGCAATTACACTATAAGCAAAACTGTAGTTATCATTGTTTTGTATATTTAATAAACTATCAAATTTTATTCCTAAATCAAAATAAGAAGATCCATTTAAACTTTTTACTCTAACAACTTTAACTTCTGTGTTTTCTATTTCATAAAATAATAAACCAGATTCTTTTCCCTGATGTTCTTCTTCCCATACTTTATATTTTTTTATAATAGAATTATATATTTTATTAAATTCATTTTGTGATTGAAGTCTTATGAATCCACTATTATAATGTCTTTCTGTTTTTTCAGCGTCTATAGCTATAGGTTTTGAATAAATAGTTTTTATAATAAGATTAAATTTCACATTAGGAAATGATAAAACTAATCTTTTAACATCTGGTTTAATGTTTTTAAAATAATTATTTATATTAACACCACTTTTGTTGATAAGCTCTTTAACATAATTTTTATTTTTAGGAGCCATTTTTAGAGAAAGATTTTAATTATTACATTTTATTTCTAAAATAATATTTACTTTGATAATCTGGATTTCTTTCTATAAATTCTTGATAAAATTGTTGATATTTTTCTTTATTATTTTGATAATATATTTTTTTTTAATTGTTTTCTACATTGTATACAATGTGAGTGTACACCTAATGGTTTAAATTTATTTTTATGATACTCAATTAATAGTTTATATTCTTTACATTTCGTACAGTTTTTTCCTTCTGTCGTTTTTAAGAAAACAATTTTATTTATTTAAAAATGGTGCTTACAAATCTAACAAATAAATTAGCAGATGAATTACATCGCAGGGTTGTAAACGTTTTTCCTAAAAGACGTGTTTATGTTCATTATGTTGATCAAACGTGGGCAGTTGATTTGGTAGATATGCAAAAATATTCAAAACAAAATAAACATTATAAATACTTATTAGCAGTTATAGATGTATTTAGTAAATATGGTTGGTTAATTCCATTAAAAATAAAACAGGAGTAACAGTAAGTGAAGCATTTAAAACATTATTTAAAGAAAGAAAACCCATATATATATGGTCGGATAAAGGATCTGAATTCTATAATCGGCAAGTAAAAGAATTGTTAAAAGATAATAACATAAAGTTATATTCAACTGAAAATGAAGAAAAAAGCAGTGTAGTAGAACGCTGGATAGGAACGATGAAACAACATATGTATAGATATTTTACTGCTAATGACACTTTTAAATATTATGATGTATTATATCAATTAGTTAACAATTTTAATGATACAGTTCATTCTTCAATTAAAATGACACCTATTGAAGCAAGTAAATCCAAAAATGAGTTAAGAGTTTATAAAAATTTATATCCAGAAAAAGAAGAAAAAAATAAAAAAAACTAAATTTAAAGTAGGAGATAGAGTAAGAATAACAAAAAAGAAAAGTCAATTTGAAAAAGGTTATACAACTCGTTGGAGAAGAGAAATATTTGTAATTGAAAAAGTTTTAAATACAATTCCTGTTACTTATAAAATAAAAGATTTAAAAGGTGAAGAAATTATAGGTTCTTTTTATGAACAAGAATTACAGATTACTAAATTTTAGATTTTTTTTTTACTGTGTTAGACCCGCACCAATAGTTTTATTGTCCCTCTCCACTACCGACTATTTTTTGAGGAAAGAAAATAATAGTCGGGGGGGGGGAGGGGCAATATTACATATCACTTCGACACGCAAGATAAAATTTTCATGTCAGAGAAGTCTGACAATTAGGCTTGTGAATATCCTTGGGGACATCTGATCAACCAGCAGTGGCATCGGCCCAATCGTTCAAAATACGAAAAATATCGAAGTTACATCAAAACAGTAAATTTTGTTATGCTGTGCACGTATTTCAAAGAGTAACCTCTCATCAGCAGCATTATTGAAAGCCATATTCCAAAAGTTGTGCAAAAAAGTATTCATTTCGAAAAATATCGAAATAGGAAGCTAAAATATGTACCAAGGACATCTACTGAGTGCAATACACGTAAACTAGCTAGCACGTTTATATGATTGTACGTCCGTTTATGTTTAGATACTATATCTATTTCTTAGAAATTGTATGAGACACAACGACGGCATTGTTTCAACGGGAAGATACTTGAAAACTTTAGGGTCAACTAGGCAGTTTGACACATTTGACATACATTTGACCAAGTTTTTGTATAGCTTTTTCCCCAGAAACCACATGTATAAGTAATACTTCAATAAATTGGTCAGTTGGAAGATTTGGGCCAGTACGTCAGAGGCAGCCATATGATTTGTCAAGTAACTAGCTCTTTACTTTCAGTGACATTGTGACAATTGTAATGTTTTAAGTTCGGATTTTTTTCTCAGAAACAAGAAGTTATACAGCAATGAACCTACTACATGTGGTCGACTTTGGTTAAATCTGATATGCATTTGTACGTCTGTTAGATTGACAGCTGTGTCATCTAGACATATTTTCTTGTGTTTTATGGAAAACTTACCTCTTGTGTCCTGAGCAACTGTATTGCTTATTTATCAGAAGGTATCATTTCATTGGATTACTTAAGAGAGGTATCAGCGTAGGATAGCTTATTCATTTTCTAAAGTAAGTATTAACCGAACCGTCAATCCAAAACGAATAATCCAAAGACAATGGCAACATCGAAAAAAAAAAAAAAAACAGAGACACAACACGAGTACGATACACAAAAGAAATATGAAAACACACACTGGAAGATGAACACGGACCTAATATAAAACCATGGGTGAGATCACGTATGTGTCTGCGAAGAATACCGGCCGCATATGATATGATGCCGTCATATGTTTTATCTGCATTCGTAGAGAATAAGGAATTGGTACACTTCATTTCGTATTCATACGTCTACCGATTCTTCAGAAAGTAACCTTGATTTATTAAAAAAAAACATAAAACACACCATAGCCTTGCTGACCTCAAATGAATCTTGCATTTCTAGAATTTTGTCACATAAATATAATTGCATTTCAGCCACATCGATTCGGACGAAATACAAATAAATGTCGACACAACAGAAAAAAAAAACGAAAAAAAATAGGAGAAGAATTAGTATTGATCATCCATTTGATCCTCAGACAAGCCCCTCGGAAGATTAATTTTGGCGTGTGATATCTAGGTAATTATATTGTGTCTGAAAGTCACATGTGATGCTCCCGCTAGATACATGTTAGATTACTTTTGTTGTTAGAGACACAAATATAAAAATATTTATCACATGCATATTAATGATATACTTGTATCCTTTAATTACTTGCATTAAAAAGAAAAGAAGAAGGGGTTGAACAAATACAAAATGTATCCCCTTTTACAAATTAACCAAAAAAGTGACGAAGTTTAATAATTTATTACTTTTCATTTAAATACACCAAACTTAAAATTATTATTTTATGCACATTTTTATTAAACGAAGAAATGAGTACTTCCTAGCATAAAGGTGGAGAAGGAGTTATGCTGAACTACCATTTAACAAGTAAACAAAGAAAGGCAGGTGGTCAGACTAGGATAAAACAATATTCCCCGTAGTTTTTTTTGTTTTTATCCCCGCACTTTCGAATGAACTTTCGGGGATATTGTCGTTGGCCTCGTCCGTTCATCCGTCCGTCCGTCTGTCCGTCCGTCCGTCACAAATCCTTGCGACGCGAACTCCTCCTACATTTTTGGATTAAGGGTTTTAAAAAATTGTTATTTAACTGATGCATATATGCTGCAGATGCGCAATAAGCTTTCAGATTTTGATATTGGTCTTGGTGCAAACAAGAGGCGCCAAGATGTCCATTTTGACACATGTGACATGCGACGCAAACTCCTCCTACATTTTTGGATTTATGGTTTTTATTTTGTTGTTGAATTGTTGCATATGGTCTCTAGATGCGCAATAAGCTTTGGGATTTTTGATATTTATCTTTATGCAAACAAGAGGCCTCAAGATGTCGATTTGACAAACCACAAAATGTGGATTGTGACACATATGGCATGCGACGTAAACTCATCCTACATTTTTGGATTTATGGATTTAATTAAGTTGCAGAATTGTTGCATATAGTCTGTAGATGCGCAATAGGCTTTCAGAATTTTGATTCCGGTTCAAACTTTGGAAGCTTTCCTGATAATGTCAAAGACTGATATTTTTGGACATTTTGACATATAATCTTATATTTTGGGAAGTATTTGGAAAAATAAAAATTCTCAAAACTTAGAATTTGAAAATGTGATTCCATTTTTGTTAAATATCCTAAAAGTGTCAAAGACCACTAATTTTTGGAATTCTACCTAGCAACCATACTTTTAGCATTTGTTTCATAAGGTTATTCATTTTCCCCGATTGGATTTCGAAAATATATGATTCTAATTTTGGTAAATTCCTGAAAGTGTCAAAGACCACTTATGTTTTGGAATTCTGCCTAGCAACAATACTGTTAGGATTTGTTTCCATTAGGGCAATCATTTTAACCAATTGAATGACAAAAATATTTGATTCCAATTTTGGTTAATTTCCTGAAAGTGTCAAAGACCGCTTATTTTGTGGAATTTTGCCTAGCAACAATACTGTTAGGATTTGTTTCCATTAGGGAAATCATTTTCACCAACTGAATTTCAAAAATATTTGATTCCAATTTTGGTAAATTTCCTGAAAGTCTCAAAGACCACTTAATTTTTGGAATTCTACCCAGTAACCATACTGTTAGGATATGATTTGATTAGGGCAATCATTTTCATCAATTGGATTTCCAAAATTAGTTGATTCAAAATTGGTAAATTTCTTGAAGGTCTCAAAGACCACTTATTTTTTGAAATTCTACCTATCAACTATATTTTTAGGATCAGTTTCTATTAGGACAATCATTTTTAACAATTGGATATTCCAATTTTGGTAAATTACCTGAAAGTCTCAAAGACCACTTATTTTTTGGAATTCTTCCTAGCACCCACACTTTTAGCATTTGTTTTGATAAGGTCAATCATTTTCACCACTTGGATTTCCAAAATAATTGATTCAAAGTTTGGTAAATTTCCTGAATTGTCAAAGACCACTAATTTCTGGAATTCTACATTGAAACCATAGTTAAAAAATGTTAGAATTAGAAGAAACATTTCACCAATTTGATTTCCAAAATATATGATTCCAAATTTGGTAAAATTCCTGAAAGTCTCAAGGACTAGTTATTTTTTGGAATTCTGGCTAACAACCATATATTCTTTAATTCCTTATGGTAAAAATAGTGAATGTCGATAATTAAATTTCAAAAATGTTCAGAAAAATTATACCCAGGGTCTATAGCTGTTTTCTGTGTCAAACAGGATGTGTGGGGATCACTGTCGTTTCCGACAGTCATTACTCTAGTTTTTTTTTTTTTTTTTTTTTGTGTTTGTTAGGCTTTTTTATATAAAGGGGCATAAATAAGGAACTCGTTAAGAACATATACATGTATGTATATGATATCATCTGGAAGATCAGGATATATTACTTAACACGGATTTATTGACTTACAAGAAATTTTGGAATTCAGGACAGATCTGAGACCCCAATCAAAGTTGCAAAATCCATTTCAAATGAATTTTATGAAGCAGCAAACAAGAAAAAAGGATAATATCATTCAGAATAATCATTGAATGCCTAAAAAATGCAAGTGCAACATTTTAAGCAATATCGCACTGAAATTGCCAGGTCATTTTTTTTTTTAGAAAATCTGGATTTGGAATATATTTTAACCAGCAAAAATCAAAGATTTGACATTTACATTTAGATTTACAAGTAGATCATATTGGTTCTGTTTTTTCTGTCAGTTTTTAAACATGTTTGAGTTTCTAGTTTTCAAAACGTTTAGATTTTATCTCCTTTGACAAAATCGGATATAAATCTACAAGCATAATCAACGAGAGATAACAAATATAGTGCCTTAAACAGCTGTGCACATGTAATATCGATATTACAAAAAATATTAGGATGTCAAGATCTACCTATTTTGCAATTTGGCCGAAAATCCTTACAGGAGCCAACGCAAGCACTTACCTTCGTTAGAATTGTGACAAAAAAAAAACGCTCACCAAACAAAAATTAAAAGGAATAAGAAGTTCTGTAGGTTCCACCTAAATGTAACTCGGAACCTTTAATGTACTCGTTTTACAGAAATACCTACAGACATCATTTTTTTTTACCTTAAATCGTTGATCTACCACAAACTTACCCATCCATTTAACCAATGTACTTCTTTATATAAAGGAGTTAATAAAATACTGTATACAAACTTATCCAATATTTGATGAGAATTTTTGTTGGTGTGAAAATGAAATTGAAATTTTAGATAAATTACTATGAAAAAGACCAGTTTCTTAAAAAAAAATTGAAAGTTACGATTTTCTGCATTTTATACAATCCTTCAACATTATTTTTATTAAATCCAAATTGGGAGAATTTAACAAATGGCCATTTAAATTTTCTGGTCTTCAGTTCTTTTTTGTAAAAAGGCAAGGATCACTCTACAATATTACTTAAATAATCATTGCTCCAGGACATGTACTGATATGACTTATGCACTAAATGTGTTTCTGGACAACATTTATGGGCGTTTGGATAACATCGTTTATCAGCAGGTCATTGGAAAATCCCAAAAGTAAAAATTGTGCACCTCTGATTGAAGATCTTTTCTGATCTGTTTCGAACAGCAAAGAATACAAAATAAAGTCATACCAAACTAATTTTTATTTTTTGAAAACAGCAAGTACATTGACAAATCCTTCTAAAAGCTGGCTTTTTCTTGATCTAAGTATCATCAATGATACTAGTACGATTAAAACTGTAATCAATGGATCACTATGAACCAATAAAAGTACTATCAATACCAGGAACAGTGATTTTTTTCATTTTCATTCATCAGTTGTTATATTAGATTATATTTGGAACCTTACAATATCTAAATTTTTGTAAATTTTGTTGAAAACTAAGGAGTATCTCCCTCATGCAAAGCTCTGTCCTTAGCTAATTTGGCTTTATATTTAGATCATATTGGTTATTTGTTCTCTATCAGTTTTTACATATCTTTGAGTTTATGGTCTTCCAAAGGTTTAGATTTTATCTGCACTGAAGAGACATAAGTTGTCGAAATGCGCATATGCAGAAATTAAATTCACAGGAACTTCGGTATTTATTTATTTGTTACCACTGGGTCGATGCCACTGCTGGTAGACTGTTAGTCCCCGAGGGTATTCACCAGCCCAGTAGTCAGTACTTCGGTGCTGACTCGAAAGCCGATTATATTTGGAACCTTACAATATCTAAATTTTTGTAAATTTTGTTGAAAACTAAGGAGTATCTCCCTCATGCAAAGCTCTGTCCTTAGCTAATTTGGCTTTATATTTAGATCATATTGGTTATTTGTTCTCTATCAGTTTTTACATATCTTTGAGTTTATGGTCTTCCAAAGGTTTAGATTTTATCTGCACTGAAGAGACATAAGTTGTCGAAATGCGCATATGCAGAAATTAAATTCACAGGAACTTCGGTATTTAGTTATTTGTTACTGTCGAAAGACTGTCATAAACCTCAAAATACTGTAAAGAAATGTTCCAGTCCTTGACAGTCATTAACAGTAATACCCAACTACTGTCATTCACTGTCCAGTACTGTAACAGTAACTCACAGTAAATGGCAGTCGTTACGAAAACTGTAGTGCACTGTCCCTTATTGTGCATTTATTAATTTTTCCGAAATGGCCAGACAGCTCATCAAATTTTATTGCAGTTGGAGTTAATATATGTGGTGTGGTCTCATGTTCATTTACTCAATATCCTTTCGTAAAATGCCGTTAATGACAGTGTTCACTTGGAATGTCGTGCCCTATGGTGGATTGTGACAGGTAGTAATAGTCGAACACAGCATTACCGTATTTGTCCTAAAATCGTGTCAAGTAGATGTTTTGTTTATATATACCCTCTTTTCCTGAATACAAACTAGTATAATAACCGTCAAACAGTTTTTTTTTCACTTTGTAAAATATCTATTTTTAATTAGAATCAGTGTGCGATGTCAGCAAAAGAAATTAAGATTTCCAATTACAACTTTTGTCATTCTGATACTGAACAGTATCATTCAAGTTTTAAAATTTCAATTATCCCATAATATATCCGCTAGAACTAGAGATAAAGGAAACAACAGAAACCACAAGATATACATCTTTTTTGAACTTACATCTCGATTTTGACAAATATGGTCATTCTACGACTTAAATTTACGACAAAGGGGACGATTTTAATTTCAAATTTTCAATTTCTCTAACATGGACAATAATATTCAAGTTTCTCCTGCTTACCAGGTGTATGATTCACATTGATTCATTACGCAAGAGCTAGCAGAAATTATACAGACTTTCTTAATACACATAGTTATATTCGCTACCGCCATATAATCAAGGCTTCAAATAATTCCGTTTCAAACGATCATTAAAAAAGTTTTTTTTAGATATCAGTCCCTTATGGACAAATTTGAAGTTTCGGTCCGGACTCCTGTTCAAGATTCTTTCTTCACTTGATTCTTCGATGAGCATTTCTTTTAACTGTCTACGACCTGTCAATGGCAAATTGCTGTTCTGTTGCTACCAGAAGGGGAGGTTTGGCTAGCCATAAAACCAGTTTAACCCACCATTTCTTTTAAATGTTAAATGTCAACACCAAGTCAGGACCATTGCATTCGACAAATTTGCTGATGCTTTTCACCTGATTTGTCTTTTTGTAGCATTGACTTCAGCTCTTGACTATTATGTTCGGTAATTTTGTGATTTGCTTCCTAATTATTTGCTTTATAAATACGATTATGAAAAATGAAGAGACAGAGAGAGAAAGGAGAAATTAGAAAAGGATTGTAGATAGGAGAAAGATTTGGGAGAAAGAAAGAGAAAACAGGAGAATGAAGAAAGGTTGGGAGATATGAGAGGTTTTGCAGAAGAAATGGTGCGAAAGCATAAGAAAGGGTACAAAAAAGGAGAATGGAGAGAAATGGAAAGGCAGACCAGGAGAAAGTGGAGAACGGAGAGAGGGGAGAAAAAGAAGAAAGGGTGGAAGGAAAGGGGTAAAAGGCATCCACTACCCAACCTCAATAAGGAATTATACACAACTTAATCATTTGTTATAAAACTGTTTATTGTATTTGGTTAATCTTGTGGACTTGTGGAAAATTAAGATGTTGATTTCTGATTACAGGACATTTAATTCTCTTAGCAAAAAAGAGATGCTATTCCACTTGGACGAAATGAAACTTGTTTAGATACTTTAAAAGGTACAAGGTGTGTGTCATGTCTGGATATCGCTTGTAGATATTATCAGTCAGAATTTGCATCAGAAGACTACATTTATTACTAAATATGATCTTTATGAACGTACAATTACAAAATGAAGAGAAAGAAATGGATAGTGTTTAGAGATAAGAGGAAACCTAAATTTAATTTAATAACATTCAGTGGTGACACATTCAGGTTGACATAGTTTCGGATTCTTTCGAATCATCCGTTCACTTAAACACTGGTCCTTCGAATATATTAAAATATCAATTATTTGAGATGTAAATTACATATTAAATCAAGCGTGTGATATGTAGGTTAACAATGTGGAACGAAAAGTGCGATATGGCTATTGATATTTTAAAAGAAAATTTTGGAAATAAACAGAATGTGATTGATTTACACTACAAATGGATAATTAATTTGTCAACTGCTACATGTAAAACAAAAAGTTTGTGATGATTTCTGGATAAAGTTACATCTTAGGAGATTATAAGTGTTAAAACAACATGTTAATCATGATGCGTTTATTTCAGTTGTGAAATCAAAAAGTACCCGAAGAAGTGCTATTGCAATTAGAAATTCATAAAGGGATCCAAGGACAAATAGACCAATTCAAATTAATGTGATAAATTCAAAGATTATATAATAGCAAAGAAAATGCATGTGTAAGGGAAAAATCAAAGGAAATAAGACAAACACAAAATTTGAGTAAAGTTGATTGAAACTAATGGCGCAATAAGGCATCATTTTCATTCGAAAGTGACGGGAATAATTCTAAACCTCCAACAGGTTCAGCAGAAACCTAAGTTACTATTAAAGGGAAAACAGGAAGGACAATTTTTGACAAATGTCGGTATTGTGCTGACAAACACAGGAGCTATGAGTGCAGAATATAAACAATATTGAGAAAAGGAAACAGAAGCTAAGATGAAGTTGTCTAAGTGTCTCAGAGAATTCAATAATTCAATGGATTGTAAACGGATTAATTTGTGAGTCGCATGTACTGAAATAAATTCTCATTATATGAGTTTGTGTCCAAACAAATTCAGATTGAAAACATCAAGTGTTCATTTCTAAGCAGAATTTAGAGGAATGTCTTATCCAGCTAATGACATCTGTGTTGAGGTGATACCTGAAAATGAAAATGAGTATTAAGGACGCACTACAAGAAAATATTTTGTTAATTACATCAAATGAAATGGTTTTAATGCGGACTGCTAAAACAGATATCAGAAATTGTGACAAAAAGTTGAAACAAACAACGAGAGTTCTTTTTAATTCAGGATCGCGGAGGACACACATCTCACAGAGATTAGCACAAAGATTGAAATCGAAAGCAGAAAGACAGGACGAAATTAAAATAGAAACTTTTGAAGTGAAAAGGCAAGGAATGTTAAAATATGGAGCACTAAATGAGAGAAAAGACTGCAGAGTGGGAACTACTTTTGTGTTGTAGGAAATATTATCCAAGTTATAAATGGCAATGTTCAAATGAGAAGACTGGGTGAATTAACAATAAAACAGTTTGTCAGTGACGTCAAACTTGAAGATGATATGCCAGATGGAGATCAGTCATCAAGTATGGAATTGCTTATAGGAAATGATTATTACTTAGATTCAGTACTACCCCAAAAAATTGAAGTAAAACCAGTGTACCTTCCTACTTCAAAACTAGGCTCGATCACTACAGGCAGAGCAAACGATAATTCCGATAAAAGACATTAAACCGGACTGTTGATTCTTTCACGTGTGTTCTTGTTATATGTTTTATGGAAGCCTATATGATATTTCAAATAAGTGTGATTATTTTTCCCCACCAGATCTTACAGATATGTGGAATTTGGAATCTATCGGTATTTCAGATAATTGGAAAATTCAAATAATCAAAAAATGCAATCGTTTAGAGAAACACTTCAATTTGAAAACGACAGATATCAAGTTACATGGCCATGGAGGCAAGATGATCCTGGGCTACCTTTGAATAGATGTTTAACCTTTGGAAAGTTAAAATCTTGTTTCCACTTGATGAAAATACTAATCCATGACGCTTCACCTAAGTCCAAGTAAAATCTAAAAAGTAAAAATGGGTGTCTATATAGAGGATCAGTGATATAACAGAATCTTTTTGCATTACAAATAATGTTTAGATTTACCAATAGCAAAGAAAATCAGAAGTGACATATATGTGGATAATCTGATTACCTGAATCCTATAAATGTAATTTATTTATGTATGATTATATTCGTGTAATGTTTCTGTACTGTGCATGTCTTAGTTCAGTAAATATGTTTAAGCCAATCTGATTACCGGAGCCATTTTTGTGACGGATGCCATAAGTTTTTAGTTCAATTCCACGAGAATTTTTAGCAATGCTCCCATGAACCTATTATATAGATTCCTTATGATGAAAATATGAGCGTTTTTATTCCATAGTAAGACAAAGCTGATATATTCTCAACAAATGTGCTTGGGCATGTTTGGAATATTGATAAAGATACTATGAGTCTCTAGTGTAATTGAAAAAGACTATCAAAAAAGACTACATTGAAAGCTATGGCAGAGCTATTTGACCCCCTGTTTTTTTCACATGTTACAATTCAAGGAAACGTGTTATTTCAAGATTTATGGAAGACACGATTCAAATGGGACGATGCACTCGATCAAGAAGATTATATGAGATGGAATATATATATTATTCAGATAAATATTTCATAATGTTCAGTTCAAAGATATATATTAAATGCTTGAAGACGAGAACAAAATGTAAATCAATGTTTTTTGTGACGCTTCCACTAGCAAATATGTCTTTAAGTTGTTTGGCCATTTTCCTTTTATCACGATCTTAGCAAGCTTAACACAAATTTGTTAAGACTGTGTAAGATATCCAGTCGTATTTCAAGATAGTTGCTTTAAAGGACGATCAAGACCTGTTCAGTTTATCAAGATCAAACAAGATAACTGCGTTCAAGGACGATCAAGATATTTTAAGTTTGTCAAGACCAAACAAGATCAAATCAGGATCTTGTTTGATCTTAACAAACTTGATTGTTCCTGAACGCAAATAACAAGTCAATCTTGTTTAATCTTGAATTATCTTAACACGTCTTGTTCGTCCTTGAAATCAATTATCTTGAAAACCAACTTAAAATCTAACACTGTCTTAACATAATTGTGTTAAGCCTGTTAAGATCCAGATAAGATCAAAATGGCCAAACAAGATCAAAACATATGTGCTGGTGTTCAGATTCCTCCTTACTTCAAAGACCAATCTGTTCCACTTATCTCTTATTCCTACACTAAATTCATTGCAATCAATATTTTCAATCACAAACAGGTATTGCGTGATTTCCAGATTGATGACTTTAAAGCCAAACCACCTGATTGCACCTGCTCCTCTTCCCAATTCAACTATAATCCTGCTGGACACGTGATAACGGTTGACCTAGATACACTAGCAGATGTGTTATGATATTGTTTGGCCATTTTGATCTTAACATAATCTTGACAAGCTAAACACAATTTTGTTAAGACTGTGTAAGACATTCAGTCGTATTTCAAGATAAAGGCTTTCAAGGACGATCAAGACCTGTTCAGTTTATCAAGATCAAACAAGATAAATGTGTTCAAGGGCGATCAAGATGTGTTAAGTTTGTCCAGATCAAAAAAGATCAAATCGATATCTTGTTTGATCTTAACAAACTTAATTCTTCTTGATTGTTTCTGAACGCAATTAACAAGAGGATCTTGTTTAATCTTAAACAATCTTAACACGTCTTGATCGTCCTTGACAGCAATTATCTTGAAAACCAACTTAAAATCTTACACAGTCTTAACAAAATTGTGTTAAGCCTGTCAAGATCATGATAAGATCGAAATGGCCAAACAATATCAAAAGATATCTGTTAGTGATAACCTTGCAAACCAAAAATTACGAAATATTTTCTCAAAAGGTCCAAAATTCCTTGAACCCCAGCACTTCAACTGGAAGTATAAATTCAAAATTATGATGGATGCAGTTGAAGACTATGTCAGAATGTGGGCGATGAAAGGAAAAGGAAATGTGGAAATCATGAATCGTATCCGGCGCTTGAAAACATCTATGAAAACTGGAACGCCCAGTATATTTGATGATCCTCTTGTTGCTAAAACATTGACAAACCTCTAGGAAAAATACGTCATAGTACCTGCAGACAAAGCTTCTAACAATATTGTGTTTGTATGCAAGAAACACTATTTAGACTGTCTTGTTAAGGAGATGGGTATTGACACTCCATCTTGCAATCCTACTTATTCCCCAACTACATTATCAAGGGACGAGATTATCACAAATCATACTTGTTTGTTAGCATCATTCGGTATCAAAGTTGATGATCAACAGTTATCTCCCTTATATTTACTGGGTGAATAAGCTTCACGAGAATCCCTACCAACGGAGATTCATTGCAGGATCTGCAAGATGCACCACTAAGCCCCTATCCAAACTCCTTACCACTTTACTGACTGCAGTTAGAGATGGTCTAAAAAGCTACTGCGAAAAAGCCTATTCCACGAGCGGCGTGAATCAGATGTGGATTTTCAAAATTCCAAAGATCTCCTTGAATAGCTCTCCTCAAATAGTCTCGCATACTGCAATAGCATTCAAACTTTTGATTTTTCTACCCTTTATACAACTCTTCCCCATAATAAACTTAAAACAGTAATTTCCGATCTGATACATCAATGTTTCTGTACGATAAACGGAGAACGCAGGTATTCCTATCTGGTAATAGGAAAAGATAAAACATATTTTGTTAAGAACCACACTGAGTCAAACAAGAAATACAGTGAAAATGACGTGATTAAGATGCTTGAATTTGTTATCGACAAAATTTTTGTTGAATGTGGAGGCCGTGTTTTTCAACAGACAATAGGGATTCCTATGGGAACAATTTGTGCGCCACTTTTAGCTGACCATTTCCTTTTTGCGCATGAAGCAAAGTTTTTACAATGGCTGATACAACAGAAACAAAAACAACTAGCCCAGACTTTTAATTTTAGCTTCAGATATATAGACGATGTACTTTCTCTTAATAATCCATCATTTAAAGAATATTTACATCGCATCTACCCCAGTGAACTTGAAATTAAAGAGACAACCGATACAACCGATTCTGCTTCATACCTTGACCTTTTATTATACATTGACGAGCATGGACGTCTGAAATCTAGATTATATGACAAACGTGATGATTTTGACTTTCCAATTGTGAACATTCCCTTCCTCTGCAGCAATATACCTACATCCCCAGCATATGGAGTGTATATTTCACAATTAATTCGTTACTGCCGAGCGTGCAATACATACAGTGACTTTGTGGAAAGAGCAAAAGCATTGTAACAAAAACTGCTGAGTCAGGGAAATGTTCAGTCGTTGTTACTTTCGACCCTTCAGAAATTCTGTGGCCGTCACCACGACATCATAGATAGATAAGAATCGTCAGTGTCACAAATGAAAACTGATATTTTCAGCTAGATTCGCGTCTTCCCGGATTTGACACTACCGGTTTTGACTTTACCCTGGATTGACCCATTGACTGTGTGACTGGTGCTGTATACCAAGCAGGACATGCTTACCCTTCCGGAGCACCTGACGTTTTTTGAGAGTTCACACTGTTAGTGCTTTAGGTTTTTGTGTTGTGTATGTAATGTTCGTGTGTTTTGTAGGCATGTGGTGTCTTTGGTCTTCCGTCTTCTGGTGTTCTTGCTTTTGCCTTGTGTCTGGACTTTGATTTGTGTATTTTTGTTCTTTGTTCCTTCGGTATTAGTAATATGTTATATTAATGATCTCCACCACCGAATATTTTTTTTCGTTCCTCAAAAAATATTCGGTAGTGGAGATCATTAATATAACATATTACTATTGTGTTTAAAAAATCCTAAAGGAGAAAATAGTTACACAGAAAAAGTGAAAAAAAATTTTTGACCCCCCTCCCCCCAAAAAAAAATAGCCAGGAGTACACCGAAGAAAAAAATCTAAAACTGAGTCACCTGTAATTCTTGTTCATAAAAGAACCTATTATTTCTTCACCTTTTAAATCTTTTATTTTATAAGTAATAGGGTTTGTATTTAAAACTTTTACAATTACAAATATTTCTTTTGTCCATCGAGTTGTATAACCCTTTTCAAATTTACCTTTCTTTTTTGTTATTCTTACTCTATCTCCTACTTTGAATTTAGGTTTTCTAATTTTCTCTTCTTTTTCTGGGTATAAATTTTTATACACTTTTGATTGATTTTTTAATTTACTCGCTTCAACTGGTGTCATTTTAATTGAAGAAAGTACTGTATTGTTATAGTTTTTAACTAATTGATCTAATACGTCATGATATTTAAATGTTCCAGAGGCTGTAAAATATCTAAACATATGTTGTTTCATCGTTCCTATCCATCTTTCTACTACACTAGATTTTTCTTCATTCTCAGTTGAATATAATTTTATGTTATTATCTTTTAACAATTCTTTTACTTCTCGATTATAAAATTCTGATCCTTTATCTGACCAAATGAACATTGGTTTTCTTTCTTTAAATAATTTTTTAAATGCTTCACTTACCGTTATTCCCGTTTTATTTTTCTATGGAAATAACCACCCATATTTACTAAATACATCTATAACTGCTAATAAGTATTTATAGTGTTTATTTTGTTTTGAATATTTATGCATATCTACCAAATCAACTGCCCATGTCTGATCAACAGAATGAACATAAACACGTCTTTTAGGAAAAACACTTACAACCCTGCGATGTAATTCATCTGCTAATCTATTTGTTAGATTTGTAAGCGACATTTTAAATAAATAAAAATTCTTTTTTAAAAATGCCGGAAGGTAAAATTTGTACTAAATGTAAAAAATATAAGTTACTAAGTGAATATGATAAAAATAAAACAAAACTAATGGGTGTTAAATCTGCTTGTAAAGAATGTAATAAATTTAAAAAAAGATTACATTATCAAAATAATAAAGAAAAATATAAACAATTTGATAAAGAATTTATACTGAGAAATCCTAATTATCGACATGAATATTACTTA